>MKEJ01001853.1:0-18258 GCA_001753735.1 Embelia ribes
TATATATATATATATTCGATATTAGACTAAATCAAATCCCTAACATATTATATATATATATATATAAGTCTAAAACTACACAAGCACATAATAATGTGAAGAATTTTATTTCTTTTATATTGGTTGTACAAATAATATTACCCTTTAGATTTAACACTGTATAAGTTTTAAATATTGCTAAATATGTTGGCTTGCGATTTAGATATAAAGGGAGAGTTAGAGTTAGAGCTAGAGCTAGAGCTGAATGATTTAGGCTCGTGGAAAGTCTAGATCAAACTCGAGTTCGGTAATACACCTGGCAAGCTAAGCCTGAATAATACCAAGCTCGGTTCGACTCGTTTCTACCCTTACTATCCTGGTACGGCCTCAAGAGTATCAAATACAAAATGTTCTAGCTAATTAGATATTAACCTAACGTTTAAATTCATTCAAACATAAACTAAGACAATGTTTTTTTGTTAGAGAGATTTCTCTACATAAAATTGATCATGACGAGGGTGTTCAGTATGTATTTTTACAAGTGTGAATCAAAGGATAATTGTTTTCTTTTATTTTTTTGGAGGAGCCACTGCTTAATAATAAAAGTTTCGAAAATATGTGAAAGTTAAAAATTATTTCCAAGGAGAAAGGTGTTGCAAATTATCCGAGCAAAATTTGTCAACCTTCATAGCAGAATGTTCCAACTAAATCACGGCGACTGCCCTGAAAGAACAACCGATCTGACAACCCGACTCCAAGGTAAATTTAATTCGCACGTATGGAATTAAATTCACACTACTACTGCCTGAGTGGATTCGTGCGTCCTGTCCGATAGAAAAGAGAGTGGAATAACATTACTTAATTAGGGACGGAGCCAATTACAGGCTATGGAGGCTAGGTCACCAGATGGCAAAACAGGAGCAGCAGCAAGAGCGGAAGTGTGAACGAAAACTAGGAGTGCATACGTCCCTTTCGAAGAAGACCAATATTGGGGCTTCAACTCCAATATAATAAATTGATAAAAAAAAATTATACGTAGTTTTAACTCCTTGAGAATTTTACACGACCCTCAGTCGCAATAATTTTTATGACCCTCGTCCCTTGTTCTTCAATTTTTGGTTCGTCTTTGAATCTGAACTACTCATATCATCTCAAATATCATCTCAATAGTAACTATGACATCATAATGTTAAATAAATATAGAGGATAGTAACTTATAACTATGACATAGGCATGCATACATAGGCCAAATAGTAAGTAATGAAAATTACATTTTTTTCAACTATAAATAAACAGCCCCCTTGTATACTGCCATTTCTTATCAAGGAACCCCATCTTGTTTTGCAAAATTATTGCTAAATTATGAGGTTTCCATATGCTTGATTTCCTCACTATTGCCAAAAAGCACTTCCCATAGCTTTTTGAAATCAATTTCAAAAAATGTGGAACTCTTTCCACCCAAATCACTACGAGTTCGCTGACCACCAACACGCCATCCCATTCCGTTTCCCGGCCCAGTTCAACTCCGACGAATTTCGAATGTACTGCTTCAAGATCAAGCGGTGCCCGAAGCAGAGGAGCCACGACTGGACCCGGTGCCCTTTTGCTCACCTGGGAGAGAGGGCTGCTAGACGGGACCCGCGCAGGTTCTACTACTGCGGGGTGCCCTGCCCAGAATTCCGTGTCACTGGGGCCTGCGCGCGTGGAGAGAAATGTCTCTTTGCGCACGGCGTGTTTGAGTTGTGGTTGCACCCCGAGAGGTACCGCACTCAGCTGTGCACTGCCGGACTGGATTGCCAGCGCCAGGTCGGTCGACGGACTTAACAATTAATTTTACTCCCTACATTGAAGTATCTCACTTAACTTACATTCTCCGCATTCAAACTGCGGTTAAGTGCTTTTCTAGTAAAAACTTTTTACCAACTTTTTGCTTTTTATTTAAAATTTACGTATTTGGCAAAATTCCAGAGTTTTTTTTTCTCCGAACTTGAAAAAAAAATTAGAAATTTTAAGTTATATTCAGCTGCTGCCACGGCATTTCACCACGCTATAGTTACCATGAAATTTATGGCGGCCGGATAAAATATCCTTGTATTTGATATAAAACTAACGTTAATGATTTTCAAGGTCACATACTACTTATTTTTAACAAAATATTAAGCCAAAAAAAGTTTAACTATGGCGCATTGTCAAAAAATATTCAATATCATTTATTAACAAATTTTATTTGTGCAGATAATTAAACTTTGTTACAACGCACAATTTTCACTTTCAAATTATCTCCCGCTGTGCATCAAAATTAAGATCCCTACCTTCGTTTTTTTATAACTACGTGCGGCCTGATTTTATTAACAAATCCGACAAGGTGTGTTTCTTCGCCCACACGCTAAGGGAACTACGAGTGGAGGAGCCACCCATGTTCAAATACAACCTCACCTGGCCCGAAGTCCCAACAGACGTCATCGGGAAATGGTTACTCAATGCCCGAGCAGGTGCTCCATCAGCAGTAGAGTTCACAGGAAAAGGGTTATCCGGCACCCCATCAGGTGCCACATCATCCGAAGTGGTGCCGCCTCCTTTCCCTGTGAACGCTTTCGGCGGAGATACTGATTTTCTGTCAAGTCTGAGCGGGATAACGGCGAAGCAAGGGGATGACAAGACAAGGAACATTTTCGGGAGGTGTGCGGACGAGTACGATGCTCCAAATATCGGTTGGGTGGAGGAGGTGGTGGCGGAGTAATAATTCTAAATAAAAAATGGAAGCTATATATTTAGCAACTCTCAACTCTCAAGTATAAATGTTGGGATATATTACCATCTAATGTGTGCATATTTTATTTTCACGTTAACTTTCAAAAAAAAAAAAAATAATTATTTTCACGTGTGTTATTTTTGTGTTATTATTTCTTACTGTGCTTGTATCGAACGTAAGTTCATAAATGTAATTTCTTTTGTTCTGTTATATGAGTGTTGTAAGCTTTGGGATGTTAATTACAACCCCAAAAAAAATAAATTTCTGCATTCTCTTTTTTTAGTGCCCAATGTTCTAACAAATGTTTTATTTGGTCCCTATGGTTTTAATTGTGATAATAGTAACTATTTAACTTCTAGAAGTAGTCAAATTTAGTCCTTTAATTTTCAAGAAAATTGTCTTTCTGATATAAAAAGCCTTACTGTGATCAAAGCTAAAGACAATAGCAACATAAAGAATGTCCGTTTCTAAAAAAATATGCCACAAAACATAACAAAATTCCTAAATTATCGAATATAATGTGCCTTCTATACTTCAAATATTTTTATTTTAATGTTGAGTAAGGGATGAATTTGTAAAAATAATAGCAGTCAATTTTCAATATACATGGATTCATTAATTTATGTCTTTTTTAATAAGTTTAATTCCCATAAGGGAGAAAAAAAAAGTTAAAGAGAGGGTATAAGAAAGCATATGTTTATCTTCAAAATCTTACTTTTTTGTGAATTAATCATGTCCCTTTAGCCAACCTTAATTTTGGATTATATAATGAAATAGTGTAGAAAATTTATACGGGGCTTAAACTATAGATAAAATTTTCAAACATTAAATACAAGAGATCTATTAGATTAGATATCTTAGGTTTTCGAAAATTATGTGTGACTGAAATTTTCTAGCAAACCTTTGAATCAGTTCTGCTCTTATTGGGAATGAGTGATTTCTAGTTCTTCTCCTTGCTTTCAAAGCTAAAAATAATATTTTTATGCACCTAAGATTTATTTTTTTAGAAAATCTTTCTATACGATCCGAGAATTTTGGTATAAACATACTCGCACAATATTTGGGTCAAATACGTACATTTAGAGTTTAGTTTTATATGATTACCCAAAAATATATATATATATAGTTTTATAGTTTAGTTTTATATTCAGCTCTACTATGTCATCTTATGTGTACAAATTGAATTGCCTTGATTGTCAATCTCAATTATTATTTCAAGTACCTGGGGCCAAATGCATAATAAAACAAACAAATTTTCCTTCAAAAAGAGAGAAACCCTTCAATTAAAAAGGAGGCATAATTCGGAAATTAGCCTTTTATTTTGACAAGAACGTGATAAATTAGAGAATCAATCGAGACAAATGAAACCAAAAAGTACAAAATTACAATAAAAAGAAAAGAAAAAATGGACCAATATCATAAATGACTCCGCCCGAACTGCTCACATGCGTTCCCAGCCAACCTCATAAAAGGAACCCGGGAGGCCGCTTCCCAGCCACATACCGGTATATCTATGTCAGCACACTCACCGATGACAACCCGAACCCACTCGAGGCGGAGAATCAGGTCAAAGTCAGGCAGACAGCGATTGCAGCCGAGACCAGAACCGGGCAAAATATGACCAAAAGACAGGTCACGTGGGTGAGGCCCATCACTGTACTACCTGTTGTAGAACATTGCGAAAAATTAAAAATTATCCCCGCTATCACCTTCGACTCTGTTTGTAAAATTAAAAAATTAATATGGTATCGGAACTTATATCAAGGGCTCGATGAGTCTCTACAAATAAACTACACAACTATAATTAAAAGAATTAACAACAATAAGGAAAAAATAAAAAATAACACGTGCATTGGCCTCTCTACAATTAGGTGGAATTAGTGTGAATCCAAATTATACGTAACAAGGGTATTGGGAAAAAAAAAATTAGAATATCACTGCTACAAGTACTTAGAGGAGTATTGGAAAATAATATAATTAATAAAAAATTGTCACTGCTGCTAGCTGTAGCTGTTAAATAAAATTGGTAATTAACGGTGAGGTTGGAGAGGAGAACCGAGTACCCTGCGGTGGGGATGGTATTGAATTGGTTTGAGAATTTTAATTCAAAATAAATTAAAACTAAATATATTTAGATTAGTTTTGGATTGGGTTAAAAATAAGTTCTGGTTGGATTTGGATTCAATTCTAAATTTAATAATTAATTTTTGGTTTGATTTAGCTTTTAGTAAGAATTGGATCCGATCCATATTTTTATATATCCAGCTACTTTGTTTCTCTCTTAAACCATATCTCTCTCATGTTAGAATGAAAATGCATTGCTTCTATTAATAGAAATCTAATGTATTTTTATTTTTTTTTAGCTTAATGTGATTCTCAGTTTTGGGATCAACTTATTCAATGATTTAAGTTTTAATAATAAAAATAAATTTATTTTAAAATTTTAAAATTATAATTCATATGTTTTTTTATTTATGTTGTTACAATTTGAATATACGAAGAAATCACATATATACCAAAATAAATTATTAAATAGACTTATTTTGTATTAAAGAGAGAAATAGTTTGAGTTGGTTTGGGTAATGGTTTTGTTTATTTTGATTTTGGGTTAGTTTTGGATTGGATTAAAAATGTTTTAGGTCTGACTTAATTTAAACTGAAAGATATTTTAATTTGGATTTGAATTAGATTACTTGATTATTAATTTGATTTAATTTGGATTGAACCAATTTACATTTCTAGCGACCAGTTCTTTTGTTGTTGTTATCGTCGTCATCGTTACTTATGATTGTTGTTGTCATTCATTTGGCGATGATGATTGAGTTTGAACGGTGGGGATGATCTAAGGTGTGGTGGTGGTATATGTTGTGGTGGTGGTAGTGGTGGTGGAGGGATTGAGGTGGCACGTGCTGTGGAGGGTGTGTCACGTGCTGGTATGCTTATCATGCATGGGCTTGCATGTAGAGTGTGGGGGTATGATTTGAGACACGTCTAAATTTGTCGGGTTTTTAGGGAAAGCTAGTGAATAAGTTAAGGGATGGAGATTTTATAGATATAAGTATGTAGCAATTTCTTGCCTACCATATTTGGGTATCATATGTATGTATATACTATGTGAATTGATTGGTTAAAAATTGGTAAGCTGAACGATAAATAATCACCATATATTATAACTACTATAAATAAATTTTAAAAAGTGGTAGGGTAAATTGTAAAAGTCACCATCTATTGTAGTTTACTATTTTGTAAACAATACGAGTTTTAAATGATTTAAACAATAATACATTACATATTTACACTATAACTCATGGTGATTATTTAAACTTTATTACATGATTACATTATCAACTCATGCATTAAATTGATAGTGCTTGGAAAGTTTTTGGTGAAAAATGATATGTTGAAATTCAAAAAGGGGTTGCCATTACTCACAGGTGGGGTCAGCATTCGGATAATTCGAAAAATACCCGATCCGAATTACCCGAATCCGAATTACCTGGAAAAACAACGAGATTCTCGAACCCAAATTATAAATAAGAAATCCGAACCGAACCCGAATTAGACTAAAACCTGAACCCAAATTACCCGAAACCCGAATTGTATACATAAAACGATGTCGTTTTCTTATAGTGTATATATATATANNACCAAAACCCAATTTTTTAAAAAATAAAACCCGAACCCAAATTTTGGGTAATTCGGGTACCCAAATTTTGCTCGGGGGGAGGGGGGAGGGGATTTTTGTACAGGTGGTCCGCCTGTTTCCTCTGTTACTTCGTAGCAGCTTGATGAAGTTGGGCCCATCATTTTTTCTATATGAGCCATTATATTAAGCAATCGCAACTCTTAAATTAAAATATACTAGAAAATACATTCAAAAAGTAGAGTTAGATTGTACATTTATTTTTTTTTTCATTAAAAAACTTATTTTTTTATTATTTTAATAATAAATTATTGTGATGAACTGTGATGATGATGAATTGTAATCATATGTGATAAATTGTGATGAATTGTGATAAACTATGATATTAAAAATAAGTGTGATGAATTGTAATTCACCAAAGCTCATCCCAATTCATTATAGTTCATCACACTAATTTTTAATAATATTTAATTTATTGAGTGGCTAGGATTAAATCTCATACCTATATCGAATTGTATGAAAATAATTTTTGGATCTATTTGTACCGAAATGCTCTCCGAGAGAATTGAGGGGGTGTTATATTAATATTGTTATGATATAAACCAAGTCAATGTGTGGGTGAACAAAATCAATTTGGTGTATGGAATATTTGGTGTGGTAGATGGAATATTTGGTGTGTTAAGAATATTTAGATTTATATTTTTGTCTATTTAAGGAGACAAGTCTGGTTGTGTTGATATAATGCAATGTAAAAATGGTGTTTGTATATGATTATTGAGAAGTAATTGATATAAAAAATTCTCTTTCTTAATTTATATTTTTGAAAGATATATTTTTAGTATATATATTACATTTGGTATCAGATCCGGTCAATCTTCCACCCAAAATATATTTTTTCAGTTGTGAGATATGGCAAACAATTTCAATATTGTTTGGTCTGGTCCCAAATTAGATGGGAAACCTGATTACAATTACTGCCAAATCATGATGACCACACACTTAAAAGCTCAAAATCTTTGGAACTTTATTGATCCAGGTCTTCCTGTAGGAGCTGATGCAAATGTTGTATGTCGAGATCAACTCGCCTTAGGGAAAATTCACCAAGGGGTTGATTATTCAATTTTTGGTCAGATTATCAATGCCCAACAACAAAGGAGGTGTAGGACATTTTAGAATTGTCATACAAAGGAGTTGGTTGGGCATAAAAGTCTAAACTACAGTCGGTGCGAAGGTTGTACGATCGATGTGAGATGATCTCTACAAAGCCAGTTGAGCAATATTTTTCTCGTCTTACTGAACTTGTCAATAAGATGAGATTATATGGAAATACAATTGGTGATGGTGCAGTGGTTGAGAAAGTTCTTCGAACTTTGTCGTTGAAGTATGATCATGTGGTTGTTTCAATTCAAGAGTCACATGATACTGACCAACTAATAATTGCAGAATTGAAAGGCATGTTAGAAAGTCATATTGACAAGATCATAGCAAAGTCAAAACCACCAGTAGAAGAAGCTTTGAAGAGTTAAGTTAATCTTAACATGACTGACTCTTGTTAAAGAGGAGGAAGATATTACAGAGGTTGTGGAAGAGGAAGATGAGGATATAGAGGAAGATGAGGATATAGCAATTACTCAAATCAAGAAAGAGAAGATAATAACAAAAAGTTTTCATTTAATTGTTTCAATTGTGGAAAACTAGGCACAAGGCGACATATTGTATATATAAAAAATTCAACAATCGTGACAATTAGGCAATTGTTGTTGTAAATCATGCTAATGAGAAATATAATGATGAAACTTTATTTTTGGCTAGTAATGTTTTGTTTGCAGATGAGAACACATGGATTTTGGATATTGGATGTAGTAACCATATGTGTGGAAGAAAAGAATTATCATATAAGATTGATGAATCAGTCCGGTCAGAGGTTACTTTTAGAAATAAATCAAAGGTACCAATTTTGGGATAAAATTGCTATTCAGTTGAAGGATGGTACTCGTAATTTTATATCTGATGTTTATTATGTTCACGATCTGAATCAAAATTTTTTGAGCATGAGACAATTATCAGAAAAAGGATATAAAATTTTCATTATTTTGTACCATCACAAATACAATTGGGAAATTGATAGCAAAGGTAAATATGACACAAAATCGGCTATTTCCTTTGACAATTCAACTTGGAATTCTTTTTTGCTTTAATTATGTGATTCCTGATGATAATTGGTTATGACACATGCGTTTTGGGCATTTTCATTTCTCTGGGTTTAGCAAGAAAAAAGCTTGCATCTGATTTACCTGTTGTTGACATCCTTAATCATACCTGTGAGATTTTTTTGATTGGGAAGAAACACAGAGAATCGTTTCCCGTAGGCAAGTCATGGAGAGTTACGAAACAATTGGAGATTATTCATTCAGATTTGTGCTCATTGGAAGTTCCATCACATGGAGGTAGTAAGTACTTTGTTACATTTATTGATGATTTGAGTCGAAAAACATGGGTTTATTTCCTATGGCAAAAATCAGATGCATGTGATGTTTTCAACAAGTTCAAGTCTTTTGTGGAAAAACAAAGTGGTTTTGAAATTAAGATTTTACGAACCGATAGAGGCACATAATATATTGTTTGTGATGATGTTTTAAAGAAGTATGGTATTCAACATCAGCAAAATATACTCCACAACAAAACAAAGTGGTCGAGAGGAAAAATAGAACAATTATGGATATGGTAAGGTATATGTTGAAGACTAAAAATATGCCTAAATAATTTTGGGCGGAAGTTGTTTCTTGTGTTGTTTATGTGTTGAATAGGTGTCCAACAAGGAGTGTTTGAGACAAGGCACCTGAGGAAGCATGGTGTGGGAGAAGGCCGTCTATCATACATCTAAGATTTTTGGTTGTATGGCTTATGCACATGTACCGGATCTGTTGAGGAAGAAGCTTGATGATAAAGGTGAAAAATGTATCTTTATTGGTTATAGTTATACATCAAAAGCTTACAAACTGTATAATCCTAATACTAAGAAAGTTGTTATAAGTCGTGATGTCACTTTGGATGAATATGATGTTTGGGATTGGTCTACCAAAAAAGGGGAGTTCGTTGTTGTTCCTATTTCTCCTAGTAATGTTTTTGATGAGCAGCATAATTTAGATAGAGGTCAATCTCCTTCACTGCCTGAATCATCAGTTTAGAGATCACAACGCGAGCGCCACTTACCAGCTCGATTGCAAGATTATATGTTGGGTAATGATGATCACTCTTCTGATGAAGAAATTATTCAGTTTACTATTTTTACATATTGTGATCCTATATCATTTGAAGATGTTGAAATAGAAACTCATTGGTAGAAGCCAATGGATGAGGAAATTCGTGCCATTGAAAAGAATGGTACTTGGAAGTTGACTAAATTACCTCCAGGAAAGAAGCAGTTTGTGTAAAATGGGTCTACAAGACAAAATATTAGTCTAATGATGAAATTGATGGTTTTAAAGCACGACTGGTAGCAAAGGATTATAAGCAAAAGCTAGGTATTGATTATTTTAAGGTCTTTGCTCCAGTAAGTAGACTTGATACAGTGCACATACTTATTTCTCTTATTGCTCAAAATATCTTGAAACTATATCAAATAGATGTTAAGTCTACATTTTTGAATGGATATTTAGAAGAAGAGATATATGTTGAGCAACCTGCAGGATATGTGAAGAAAGGGAAAGAGAATAAGGTTTACAGGTTGAAGAAAGCTCTATGTGGCTTAAAACAAGCACCGAGAGCTTGGGACAGTTGCATTGATTCCTATTTTATTGAAAATGGTTTTATGAGATATCCTTATGAGCATGCTTTATATGTTAAATGCACTGAATCTGGAGATATTGCTATAGCTTGTCTTTATGTGGATAATCTAATTTTTTCTAGAAATAATTTGAAGCTAATCTCATAATTCAGGGAGTCTTTAGTTGCCAAATTTGAAATGGCAAATATGGGATTAATGAACTACTTTCTTGGACTTGAGATTATTCAGAGAGATGATAGAATTTTTATTTCACAAAAGAAATTTGCTTGTGATATTTTGAAGAAATTCAGAATGGAGAACTCCAAGTCAGTTTTAACTCCTGTTGCTGAAAAGATAAAACTGTCTTTAAATGGAGCTGGTAAAAATGTAAATGTTACAGCTTATAAGAGTTTGGTTGGGAGTTTGAAATTTTTGGTTACTACAAGGCCATATATTTCTTTTGGAGTTAGATTACTTAGCAGGCTTATACAGAAACCAAAAGAATCACATTGGGCTACAGTAAAGTGAATTATGGCATATGTCAAAGGTACAAGTAATGATGGAATTTTTTACTCTACTAATAAAGCTATGGAACTTATTGGATATACATATAGTGATTGGGCTGGAGATGTTGAGACTAGAAAATGTACATTAGGATATGCTTTCTATCTTGGTTCAGCAATATTTTCTTGGTCTTCAAAGAAACAGCAGGTGATAGCACTTTTAACAGCAGAAGCGGAATATATTGTAGCCGCAAATTGTGCTACTCAAGAAATTTAGTTAAGGAAAATTTTGGAGTTTCTACAACACCAATAGAATAAGCTTACAACTATTTTCAGTGATAACAAGTCAGCAATTTCATTGTCCAAGAACCTAGTTTTCATAGTCGTAGCAAGTACATTGACATCAAGTACCACGAAATTAGAGAGTTGGTTACAGAAAAACAAATCAACATTGAATATTGTTCCAGTGAATGCCAAGTTGCAGACATTTTTACAAAGCCTTTGAAGACAAAATCATTTCTCAAGCTAGAAAAGGAAATTGGAATGATGAATTTCTTCGACTTGGTTTAAGGAAGGCAATGTTATAATATAAACCAAGTCAATGTGTCGGTGAACAAAATCAATTTAGTGCATGGAATAATTGGTGTGGCAGATGGAATATTTGGTGTGGTAATAATATTTAGGTTTATGTTTTTATCTATTTAAAGAAACAAGCCCGGTTGTGTTGAAACAATGCAATGTAAAAAGAGTATGTATGATTATTGAGAAATCATTGATATAAAATATTCTCTTTCTTAATTTATTTTTTTAAGATATATTTTTAGTATATATATATCTTACACAGTAATTAAACATTTCCTTCTACACCATGCGTGCACCTTATAAATGGCGCAGGCGTAATATCAATCATACTAATAATAACTATATTTTGAATTCTTTTGTTGCTTTATAAATGGTTGTCGTGCTTTGCAAGTCGCGGTATGACCTCAATAAATAAGTTCATTTTATTAGCCACAACTGGTCAATAATATATCCAAACAAAATTTAAGCAAACTATTTCCAAAATATCATTTTAAATTTTTAATTTGAAGAAGAGTATAATCATATTCCACCCAATCCTTACTTTTTCCTTTAATACTTGTTTTTCTTGTATTATTCACCATTGTTTTGCCCCCAAAAAAAAAAAAAAGAAAGAAAAGAAAAGGATAAAAAGGAGCAACTAAACATCAAATGCATGGCATTTTATTAGTAGAGTTAGTTATTAGTCTAAACATAAATTAAAAGCCACAGCTAATGCATAAGCAGCATAACCCATCTCCAACACATGCAAAAAAATAAATGCCACAATCTCTATTTGAATCAATCAAACCTCACAAGTGTTTGATCACTCCTTGTTTCTCTCTCCAATCTCTCTCCATCTCTCTCTCTCTCTTGAAATCAATCCCAACCATCCCCATTCTCCCCTTTCACCATTTCCCTTTCCCTAACATAACAACAATGGCACCCAATTCATGGGTGAAGACTGAAAATCGATGTTTATGAAAAGGGAATCGGATTTGGGATTGATACGAGACGAAAAGAAAAAAAAAATGTCTTTTTTTGCAAAAATATGGTAACTTTTATTAATCATGAATAGAAATGCTAGATGTTATTGTTGTTGGTCACCGCTGAGCTCTAGCGATCTCGATGCAGCTCCTGTTCATGGGTCCACTAAATGTCGATCCTTATCGTGTCAAAGGTCGACATTCGATCCCTATTCTATTGCCTCAGAGACTCTCTTCAATCACCAAATTATAATCATCTAGTTATATTCTTGAAGTTGTTGTTCTTCAAGTTCTGTTTTCCTTTCTGTCTTCTAGCTGTTTGGTTATTTTCCGGAATGAAGTCAGACGACAAAGTTAAGCTGGGCTCGTTGTCGTCCTTGTCTCATTCCGGGGATGGTGTTATTGGTGTTTCTAATAATTCTTCCGGTTCTGCTGCTACTGCTGCTGAACCCAATTACGCTGAGCGGGACCCCCGGGGTCGCTACATGCGGGTAAATCTTCCGTTTGACATTGTCTTGTATTGTATGACCCTTTTTTCACATGTATAAGGATTCTGTATAGCTCTTTTGTGATTTGCATAAGGAAGAAAAACATCTTTTTATTTGAATGGGACTCGCAAAAAGGGCAATCTTTTAACAGAATAGATTATAACTAAATCTTCTCAACAGCATAAATTCACTTAAAACTTAGGGGCTGAGGTTTTGGATCTTATATTCTCGTTTTCATTTTCGTATTAGCTGATTAGAGTTTCTTGCATTTAGTTCCAATCATTTGGCACTAATATATATTTTCCTTCTCTCTTTTTGTGCAATTTGGCAGTACAATGATAGATTGGGCAAGGGGTCATTCAAGACTGTGTATGATCCTAAATCTTTTTATACTCTATTGCTTTCGATTGTATTAGGATTATGTGCATGTCAAATGAATCTTTTATCGTACTCTTGTGTTTTCTTCTTTGTAGCTACCTGGCTTTCGATGAAATAGATGGAATAGAAGTTGCTTGGAATCGTGTAAAGACTAGAGATGTCTTTCAGTCGTCCGAAGAATTCGAAAACGTGCATGTTGAGGTTAATCTTCTTAAGACATTGGAGCATGAAAATATCATCAAGATCTATGATTCCTGGATTGATGGAACAACCAATACTGTCAACATGATCACCGAACTTTTCACATCCGGAAGTTTGCGGCAGTAAGTACATCATTATGTCTTATTAATCACCTCAAATAAATAAATCTATTCATCATCTCGGATTATTCAGTGTATTGGAGATATTCTTTGAAACTTTTTTTTTTTCTTGTAAACAGCAACGCTGTAGAGAACTCAGGTAATGAATTACTCTTCATAATGTCCATAATGAAAACTATAGGAAAAAGGAAAACACATTGTTTAGGTACAAGTATGGAAAAAAATTCATCTTCAGTTTTTAATTCAGCCAGCGCGAGTACAAAACTAGAAAACACATACATGAAGCCCAATCGTACATTTTCTTTGCTTTGAATTTCTCGCCTGTAGCATATTTAAACACTTTCTTGGCTTTGATTTTAAATTCTCTTTAGGATAGAACACTTTTTTGTATTCTATTGACAAGTGTTGTTGCAGATAACTAGGGAAAATTTGCTTTTTTAGGTACCGTAAGAAACATAGAAGTGTTGACATGAAGGCCATAAAGAATTGGGCAAGGCAGATTCTTCGGGGCTTAGACTATCTCCACAGTCAGAACCCTCCGATCATCCATAGGGACTTAAAATGCGACAATATATTTATCAATGGGCATAGTGGAGAAATTAAAATCGGTGATCTAGGCCTGGCAACTGTGAAGGAACATTCCTGCGCAAAGAGTATCATTGGTGAGAGAATAAATTCATTTAGTTAATTTATATTCGCAGAAAAACCTTTTCTGATCAGAAAATTTCTGAACTTGAATATTGTGAGCAGGCACTCCTGAATTTATGGCTCCAGAGCTCTACGAGGAGCAATACAATGAATTGGTGGACATATACTCGTTTGGGATGTGCCTGTTGGAAATGGTCACCTGTGACTATCCTTATAGCGAATGCAATGGTCTAGCCGAAATTTATAAAAAGGTTACTAGCGTAAGTATTTACCCATCCCTAGCTTCTGTAATAATAGGAAAACAAGAAATTCTTTGATGCGACATTAAATTATGTGTTGAAAATGCAGGGAGTTAAACCTGCTTCCCTGGGCAAAATAAATGATCCCGAGGTGAAGAAATTCATAGAGAAATGTTTAGTCCCGGTTTGTAAAAGGTTGCCAGCTAAGGAACTCATGAAAGATCCGTTCCTTCAGTGTGGGATGCAAAAGCATCCCGTTCTGGACCCATTAACGTTGCCTAACAAAATCCACAGATCGTTGAGTTCATTGTTCTCGGGGCCTAATTCAATGGATATTGATCCTGACTGTAATCAATCTCTATATACAGAATCCAACAGCGAAGGTCCGTTTTCTCCTACTGTAGAGTTCCAAAGGACTCACCGAAACAACGAATTCAGGTTCAGGGGAGGGACTGAAGATGAGAACACTGTCGAATTGAATGGGCAAATTGTTGATTCTAGCATAGGTAAATCAATTATTTAAAACGAGTTTTGTAATTTTGTTGCTTTTTCTAAAGCTGTTGGCAGTGCATAGCAGTTTCGTGAACTGAACCCCTGTCTCGCTTATTTTGTCTAAAACTGACATCTACCACCTTGATTTTTTCCCTTGCCGGTTTTAAGCTGTATTATGTAGAAATCTGGGCAATGAAAACAAAAAACAATTAGCTTTTAAAAAGCAATCTCTTTCATAGCATCATTAGATGTGTAGCCAACAATTTTGCTAGTAAGCCAGTTTCTTTCTTTTTTTTTCCAAACCAGCCCTCACAAACTAATATGAAACTCGCACTTGGCAGTTTTTTTTCTTTTTTGTTTTTGGTTACTATTGTTTTTGATTCTTTTCGGTTGAATTGCAGGCCAAATTCGGTATCTACACTTCAACTTCTCCCTTATAAACGACACTGCAATCGATGTAGCAAGGGAGATGGTTGAACAGCTTGAGTTGGAAGACGATGACGTAGAATTCATTGCTGACTTCATTAGCTACATGATAACAAGAATCCTTCCAGGGTGGAAACCTCCGTCAGATTACAACTCGGGTGGAAGTGAACTTTCAAGCCCCGACACGTCATCAGTTGTTATCGATGATGTCCGAGCCCTAGTTGCAAACCCATGGGAGACGGTACAAAATGAACATGATCAACTCTCCAAGCCGATAACTAACCATGAAGAAAGTTGGATCGAAATTAAAAAGTCTCCAAGTTTGGCACATTACGAGGATACCCAGTCACAAGATTCAGTACCTTCTGAGGCCTTGTTTGACGGGTTCTACATAAACAACAATAAATCTGATGGATTTTACGCCATGGATCAAAGCGGCAGAGACTTTGTTGGGTATGGATCTGACAAGGGTTTCGATGATTTGTACATTGACAAGTTTAAATTTCAGGGAAATGAAAGCGGTGGAGAATCTATAGTCCTGAATGACTTTGTGAAGAGCTCACAGTTCTCGTCTTTCGACTTGCAAATGACGAGTTCAGCTAGCTGCTGCTCATCTTTGTCGTCGTCAGATAAAGCACAAGACTTTGAGCTTAAGCTTGAGATCAATAAAATCGAAGCTCAATACCAACAGTGCTTGCAAGAACTCATGAAGCAGAGAGAAGAAGAACTCAAAGCTGCCCAAAACAGATGGATGACGAAAAAGAAGTTAACTGTTTGATCATGTGATTTACATTCAAGCAAACAATTTTTTTGTTTTTTTGGATGGTTTCTTTTTTCTTCTTTGTTTTTGGGCTGGCGTACACTACTCCATTTTCGGCACCTGGTTACTGTATTTTCATTGTTTGGGACCTTTTTTATTTTCTTCTTCGAATTGGCTTTGTTCATGCAGAAACTAAAGATTCTTGTCATCCCCTTTCTGGTAAAAATATTCAGTCTATGGTAAAAATATTTCTGGTTGAATTAGTTTGCGATTCGCCTTCATCTCCGTAACAGGGAGTAGGAACAGGTTATGCAATTGAAGCAATATATGTATGTACAGGATAAGCTGGGGACAATTTTTGAATAGGTTCTAAACAATAATCCTGATTTGTAGTTAGGATTCTACTTGTAGACCTCATTTTTTTAATTGACACAATCTAACAATTAACTTATCATCAATCAAAACCAAGTCGTTTTTTCAGAACTTCTCAATCGGTCACTTGGTCATTTCTATCCTGAGAAATAGTCTATCGTTATTGAAAGTAAAAGTGTCTTGATTCTTATGCCAGAAATACAAGGAAAATAACGGGCCATTGTGAGTCATAGAGGGATAGTAGTCGTAGTTTACCATTACATTCTTGTTATCTCACTGTTACCTGAGTTTGGATGTACCTTTCTTTGCTGTTTCTGAAAAATAACTCCCAGTAAAGAATTGTTTGGGTTAAACAACTACGAGGAGAAATGGAGAAGACAATCATCACAATATAACTACAAATCAAGGCTTAATCTCAAATATTTGGTTCCATTAAATGAAAATAAAATACCATATCGGGTTGTTGATATGAACTTTCTTATGCTACTCGTTGCTATCTAAGACAACTTTCTCATCAAATTAACAGAATCATTGTACAATACATCGAAAAAGATTGTATATTTCCAGACATGCTGGGGTGATCCCACCAACAATGACAATGAAAAGAGGACTGTACGCATACAGGATTTGTAGAATAAAAAGGGTCGCGGTGAAGCAAACTCCCCACTTCCTTCTCTATCCCTCCCTCATCTTCAAGATATGAACTCAGTAGCAGAAAAGAAGTCAGAACATGATACTTCAGCCGCAAAGAATATCAGCAGCCAAATTATCCGAGTAAATTTGGAGAAATCAATGGCGGTTAATGCCGTTGATGATATTTAAATGGCACATTTTCAACTAATAATCTTTCACGCAAACAATGTGCATTCGCTTGCTTCCAATGTTCAACTTTTTCTGAGTCAAGGTCGACCCCTTTCTCTTCCAAGAGAGTAGGCGGAAAACCTTCAATTAGTACAAATGAATCAGCAGATCAAAAATGTCACACTGTTTTGAGAAAAGAAAAAAAAAAAGTTTATTCAAGATCTCTATTGTACATAAAACAGCAGAACAATTTAGACTACACATATCCTCGGGCAAGTAGTATTTCAGTTCTGCCCAGTCATATCAGCAGCCTATAAAAACATACAAGAGAAATTAGAAAAGTAATACAAAATTTCTGTTTCTAAGAAAAAAGACTAAATCGTGCTCATTTATAACCAACAACTATATGAACTTGGCCCTGTAGTTTCAGTCTGTGCGCCCATTAGCTTTCTGGTTTTGTAGCATGCAAAATTTTCACTTTGCAAAGAGAATGGCAGAGGCGAAGCTAATTTGCGGAAGCTCTCCAGTGACAAAGGATCCCCTTTGTTGCACTCGTCTTTGTAAAAGTGTCTATTTCAAGTCAAGGTGTCTACTTCTTTCTCGAACACAGAACACTGAACACTATACATTGTATGCAGTATATATGGAGCAAAGGCTGACAAGTCATGCCATAGAGCTTATAGATTTGAATTGATGCACTAGATAACCCTATTGCTTTGCTTCAAACAAAACCCGGAAAGCATGTTAAAAACTGCCTTATCAGATAGGAGTATTAGATTTATTTCTAAACAAGAATATATTCTCCATTTCCATCTAACAAACCTGTAATCGTTTCCTCTCCAACTTGCTTGCTATCAATTCCACCTTGAGCTGAACAAGATGCATAAAGAACAAACTCATTTAGTTGATAGGCTCAAAACTCTCAATTTTTTTCCTTAAATAGTGTGCTTTGTATTTATTTGATCATAATGACTGAGCCGTGCAAATGGATTGGGTCATTCTTGTTGTTAATGTTCTGAATGAGCCCATGCCAAAGACTAAATAACAAATTTAGCGTGCATGATAGGTTTGATTCTAATAGCTTGTTGAACAATATCCACTTTCATGCTATTTCTCTACACTGTTGCGAATAGTCAGAAAAATCAAT
>MKEJ01001862.1:0-10472 GCA_001753735.1 Embelia ribes
TAGTAACATGTGTTTTCACTTTCTTACAAAAATGATTTGCAAAACTGAAAAAGGACAGATGTCTTCAATATTCATACCTTGAGTAGTTCTCATAGTTAGAACCCAATTATGAACGTCATTCCATTGCGTAACAGAAGCATGAGATTTGCAACCTGAGTCTCCTATAGAAGTGAAAGCTAAGCTAGGGTATATTTTCACTGCCATATGCCCCTTCTCAATATTGCGATTACGTAGTAAGCTAATTGTATACTGTGGATCGAATTTGTTTTAATTAAAAACTGTTATTGCAATATTTTGCAGATTATTAGTTAAGGATTGCATGTCGTATATATTTATATCTTGTTAGTGTCGGAAAAGTTAAGCAAATTCAATACCACAAAGCTAACAAAACAAAGTCCATTAGACTGCAACGAGCTACACTAGACATGCATTTGATAATCAGTAGGAAGTATTATACAGAAATCTCACCAGCGTGTATGGAGGAGGCTGTAGCTCAAGCTTAGCAGTTACTGTACCAACTTGTTTCACAGATATCGCCTGTAACATCAACAATCACCTTACAAGGCATAACAAAATCTCAGGTTTCAATGCTGGAAACAAAAGAGTATATATAAGAAACAATCACCAGACGGTGTCCCACCAAACACCTTGCGTACATATATAGCAAAAGTGAAAACATTCACAATCTAGAAACACTATATTGCCGTAATGTTGATATATCATCATCTGTACAAGTTTTTAAACATCTAGTTTTAAATAAAGGTTAATGATTAATAAGTTATGTGGTTAGCTAATTTTTTTCTATTTGGTGTGCCAAATAAATGCAGCCCCCATTTTATGAGTCATGAAGACACATTTCATCAACAACCTCATGTACAATCCAAAGCCATATATAGCGAATGTAAAAATTCAATACCTCCGAACACATCATTGTCCGAGACTTCATACTATCAGAATTTGTCAAATTTATAAATATCTGTTCACCATTAAAGAAGAAGGGTTTACGATCAACCCATTATGCGATTGTCTAATAGTTTTTTATTCGGTGGGCGTCAAATAATTGTTGCTCCCATTTCACGTCATAAGGCACATTTCATCGAACACCCCGCATACGTCCCACGCCATATATAGGAATTTAATTAAGTTCACTATCTACAAACACATCAATGCATATCATCATTTGTAAAATACATTTAAAAGATGAGTTTTAACGATTTGACCAATGACCCAAAATGGCTCCAGACATAAAATTTAGTGACTGAACCCAACAAAATTCTCCCACCAATGTATCCAAACACTGTTGGGTTTCTAAAAAAATAAGGGGTTTGCTGCACTGCTTCTGGTAAACTAGCCAACTATTCTTCATCCACAATTCTATTTTCGAGTTTAGAGTATCTGATGTGGGAATTCCCCATATCCCAACTTATGTTTTAGAGCTTGAGGTATAAATTAAAATTCAGAAGCCCAAAATAGCTAGTCTTGTGAAAAGCCCTACCTAGTATTTTACTTTTACTGTTACATGGGTGTGTCAAAAATCAAAATATATTTGAGTAAAAAAAAAATGGAAAGGGTGGTAAAAGTCTGACCTTCATCTTCTTCCCCAACAACAACCTGCTTGACCCAACTGTAATTTTAACCAAAAGGCAGACCAAATAAATGGCATATACATATATATGTATATACATAGAAAAAGAAAGTAAATAATTAATGGTTGTATGTAGGCTAACCTTGGGTAGGGGGAAGAAATGAGGTGGTTAAGGGGGAAGAAGAAGGAGGAGAAAAAGTAGCCGTTGAAATCATCTCTCTTGTTCAATTTCTTGCTGCAAAGAGAGAGAGAGAGAGAGAGAGAGAGAGAGTATTTATAAGTTTTGAGGCTGGCAAAAGGGCGTGTGGCGATCAGATGGACTTTTCTTTTCTTATTATTACATGGGTAGAAGAAAAGAAATTAAAAATATTTGTAACCTTATTCTAGCTTAGTACAAGAGACAGTACACAATAAAATAAATTGGATTTTGTACTACATTTATTTGGTACAAAATATTTGGTAATATAAAATTTTGAGTTTCAAGTTTACTTGCAGCTGTCTTCCGAAAAAAAAATAAAAAAAATAGTTGTAATAAAAAAAAACAATTGGTGAGGCGGATTCATGATATGAGTAAAGGGTATATTCTACTTGAGTTATATAAATAATTATATATATTTTTTCAGGAGAATCGCTTAAGTATGAAATAACTTTTTTAAAAATTTTCTATATATATTTCAGAGAAATTTTGCAGGTTAATAAAGGGTGTGGCCTCCTCCCCAGTGCAACCCTAACTTTGCAATTTTTATTTATTTATTTATTTTTATGTATTCATACTAATTTGTAGGCTGAGCAATGTGCCGGTTATTTTTTAATAATTTATATTTGTTTCTTTTCTTGTGATATTGCATTTTATATACTTCTTATTTGTAAATTGGCAATTAAAACTTTTAACACATACACGAAAAGTTTCAATTAAGGTGATAGTAAAAGTAGAATTAATGTATTATTATTATTGTAATTGTAGTAAATTGAGAAAGTTGTAAATTTAAATTTTTTTACATGATGTTAAACTCATATATTTGCAGGATAATATATTATTCTAGGAACACCCAACATTGATCTCAGATCACAATACGAAAGATAGAAATTAAAGTTTCATGGGCCATTAGATACGATAAAATAAGTATAGGGTTACACTCAACTTATATCGGCCTAATTGTTCTCACTTGATCAAATTGATTAGATAATGTATAGATATATTGAATTTATTTTGATGAGTTTACTCTTTTCTTTTCAGTCATGGACTCTCACGAAATATAGAATTTCTTTCTCATTTTTCATTTTGTTTATTTGCATCTAGAAATATAAGTTTCAAAGTTGAGATTCAACGAAGTAAGATATTTCCGAATATATTCGAAATACACACACATATGCAATTAGTTCGTGGTTGGGCACTAGTTCATCGACTTTATTCTAATTCATTATGTTGAAGTTCGAGTAGCGCAAAGCACACAAAGTCTGAACCCATTAACCAACTTGCTACACAAAACAAATCTAATATTCAATTCCTCACTGATTTCAATTTCAGATCCTGTTCCCAAACGCAGCCTTGGTCTCCTTTCAATTTGATAGAAATTTTCTTATTGCTCATAGTTCCAATGTCTTCTACTATGCTTCTGTTTCAGCAAGAAGGTCATTCTTCTCTCTTTCACCATTTAGGGGACAAGCCAAATGAGATGAAGCCTCGCTAAGTATATAAGCGTGTACGACTTGTTGGCTTGGAGATAATTTTCCGCAACTAAAAGTGGTGTCTACGTTGATGTTTAGTAGTTTCCACAACTTTATAGTTCCACGTTGTTGGATAGTTAATCATACATACCGGAAATTATGTACACCCATCTGGTCATATCTGTGTGTTCTTTTCCTAAAAACAAAATCAATGCACACAATATTTCCACTTTAGAGTCAGTAAACTTTGGTGGCAATCAATATTACCACTTTAGAGTCAATAAACTTTGGTTGCATGATTGCCGATATGTGAATCATTTCCTTGTTGAATTTTCAACTATTACTATAGGTTTAGCGACACTAGGAGAAAGAACTACATACCAGTAGTAATTCTTGTTGTTCTGGCCAGTTTGTTGATATTTTGTATGAAAACCATTGCATATTGTTGTTTGTAACTTTTGATAATCTTTATTTTTTATTTTTTTTACCTTGTGTCCATTCTCTATGATGCACGAAGAATTGTTGGATCAAGTCTTGCGTACAAACACGAATACACAGCATGGGCAAGGCCGGGTTGGTCAGCCCAAAGCTAATAGCCAGCACATCTGTTTGTCTAGGGTCTTTTGTGTTTAAAAAATAAGTTCACATGACACAGCATTAAGGAAATTGATTAGAATACAAATAATAAAAGTTTGTTAGTTTAGAGAGGTATCAATGTTCCGCGCGAGCTCTATGACAAAATACAGGCTGTTATAAATGTTTCATATAGAATTAGTTAGATGATTGGTTTAACATCAATTGACAGTGAATATTAGAGCATGGTAGATTTAAATTCAATTAGTACCAAACCTTTTCCACATTGAGAAAAATGTTTTATAGACAAACTCCAGAAAGCTCTATAGCTCAAACTTTTTTATTGAAAACATACAAACGAGAAAAACATAATCAACCAAAACAGAAGTCACTCAAGACTCTGTAAAACAAATTTCCAGCCCCAACTTGAAACTCACTCAGCTTCGGAAGCACTACCATCCACGTATATCTCTTCCGTATCATTTGGCGCTGTTTTCTTCTCCACTGTCTCCCTCAGCCTTTTCTCTTCTGCTTCTCTTTTGGCAGCCTTCACCTTCTGTAGTCTTTCGCTCACTGATTCCCAAGACACGAGGCTCTCCATGAAGATTGATATGTAATCAGGCCGGCGATTCTGTTTCAAAAATCCACAATATCGTTATTATAGAAATTCGTATTTTTGTTTAAGATGGAAAAATGAGGGCTGTGTTTGATTGATTGGAGCTTACCTGATAGTCGAGGTAGTAAGCGTGCTGCAAGTGCAAATGAAAAATTTCAGGACAATTAGAAACTAGCTAACAGGAATAACGCTTTAGGATATAAATAATTTTTTTTTAGAAAAAGGTGCAAATTTGGTACAAGCACGTTACCTCCCACACGTCAATAGTAAGAAGTGGCTGCAGTGCATTGAATAACACCATAAGAGTTAAATTTTCATAATATTGAACAACTAGGTTAATCTAGACAACTTCGAAAATAGAAAAACTTACTGCATAATCCAGGACCAGGGGGTTCACAGCATTAGGAGTCTTCACAACAACTAGTTTCTTGTCCACTTCTACCGGAACACGATTTACATCGTTATCTATGCTGAGCCTATTTACTTTGTCTACAAGAGAGACAAACATTTGATAGTCATAAAATGTTTTATGTTAATATAAGTGAACAAGTATTTACCAGCGAGCTAAAGTACAAATTTCACTTCTCATTCTTCACTGCCTCTTCTCTGATTTATTATTTTGTATTGGAAAAATTAATTGATAGCAGTTGAACCTAACTTAAAGATCACAAAGTTAAGTCCTCAAACTTTTCACTCCAATGACAGTTAGATTTTTAACAGTTATGAATGTAGCCAAAAGAGCCAAACTGGAACAGTTAGAAAAAGTAAAGGGCTATATCAAAGAAATTTCAAACACGGAACTAAATTGATATTTGAGGTAATAGTCAAGGGCAAAGAGGGAATTACTCACATGCAAGCCAAGCCCAACCAGAACCAAACTGTGTGGCTGCAGCTGCCTTAAACTCTTTAACGAATTCTTCAAAAGAACCAAAATCTCTGTTGATCATTTCTAGAAGCTCCCCTGATGGCATTCCTCCGCCACCAGGTTTCATGGATTCCCAGAAAAATGTATGATTCCATGCCTGGAAAAGGACAAAATGCTAGGATCCGTTTGGTTCTGTTTTAAGCAGTTTAAGTTTTTGTTCTCGTTCTTAATTTTAGTGATTTTTAGGCAATGAAGACAAATACACATTCTGAAACTCCATTGCTTTTATCTTATTTCCTTTCGTACCAAACCAATTGTGACCACCAGCATCAAAGTTCTCATGGTTTTTGCTGTTGAGATATTTTCATGAAAAAATGTCAAATTTACTTTCAAACCAATCCATCAAATGCTTTTCCGCAACTTTCTGCTTTTAGAACTAGAGCACAGTTTCAAATGCATAAAGTAATGAGGCAGTCTAAAAGTCTATCTCCTTTAAGAGAGATCAATCTAGAGAGACACAAGAATGCAGTTGAATTGAACAAATTGGATAACAATCGAGTATAATGAGCTTTTGAATTTCATACTTGTGCAGCATTATTGAAGGGCGGAAGAAGATCGCCCTTGTTGTACGTAGAGATGATTATGTCCTCTAATGTCTTTGAACCCAACTCCGTTCCAACAATTTGCTTGTTCAAGTTATCCACATAAGCTCTGTGGTGTTTACCCCAATGGTACTCCAGTGTATTGCGGCTCATATGAGGTTCCAATGCATCCTGCAATGTGCTCAAATAGTAATAACTGAACCATACTGTCAAAACATAGAAGTATTCTACAAGTCTGTTTGGTAGCGCTTTAGGATTTTCCNNTAGTAACATGTGTTTTCACTTTCTTACAAAAATGATTTGCAAAACTGAAAAAGGACAGATGTCTTCAATATTCATACCTTGAGTAGTTCTCATAGTTAGAACCCAATTATGAACGTCATTCCATTGCGTAACAGAAGCATGAGATTTGCAACCTGAGTCTCCTATAGAAGTGAAAGCTAAGCTAGGGTATATTTTCACTGCCATATGCCCCTTCTCAATATTGCGATTACGTAGTAAGCTAATTGTATACTGTGGATCGAATTTGTTTTAATTAAAAACTGTTATTGCAATATTTTGCAGATTATTAGTTAAGGATTGCATGTCGTATATATTTATATCTTGTTAGTGTCGGAAAAGTTAAGCAAATTCAATACCACAAAGCTAACAAAACAAAGTCCATTAGACTGCAACGAGCTACACTAGACATGCATTTGATAATCAGTAGGAAGTATTATACAGAAATCTCACCAGCGTGTATGGAGGAGGCTGTAGCTCAAGCTTAGCAGTTACTGTACCAACTTGTTTCACAGATATCGCCTGTAACATCAACAATCACCTTACAAGGCATAACAAAATCTCAGGTTTCAATGCTGGAAACAAAAGAGTATATATAAGAAACAATCACCAGACGGTGTCCCACCAAACACCTTGCGTACATATATAGCAAAAGTGAAAACATTCACAATCTAGAAACACTATATTGCCGTAATGTTGATATATCATCATCTGTACAAGTTTTTAAACATCTAGTTTTAAATAAAGGTTAATGATTAATAAGTTATGTGGTTAGCTAATTTTTTTCTATTTGGTGTGCCAAATAAATGCAGCCCCCATTTTATGAGTCATGAAGACACATTTCATCAACAACCTCATGTACAATCCAAAGCCATATATAGCGAATGTAAAAATTCAATACCTCCGAACACATCATTGTCCGAGACTTCATACTATCAGAATTTGTCAAATTTATAAATATCTGTTCACCATTAAAGAAGAAGGGTTTACGATCAACCCATTATGCGATTGTCTAATAGTTTTTTATTCGGTGGGCGTCAAATAATTGTTGCTCCCATTTCACGTCATAAGGCACATTTCATCGAACACCCCGCATACGTCCCACGCCATATATAGGAATTTAATTAAGTTCACTATCTACAAACACATCAATGCATATCATCATTTGTAAAATACATTTAAAAGATGAGTTTTAACGATTTGACCAATGACCCAAAATGGCTCCAGACATAAAATTTAGTGACTGAACCCAACAAAATTCTCCCACCAATGTATCCAAACACTGTTGGGTTTCTAAAAAAATAAGGGGTTTGCTGCACTGCTTCTGGTAAACTAGCCAACTATTCTTCATCCACAATTCTATTTTCGAGTTTAGAGTATCTGATGTGGGAATTCCCCATATCCCAACTTATGTTTTAGAGCTTGAGGTATAAATTAAAATTCAGAAGCCCAAAATAGCTAGTCTTGTGAAAAGCCCTACCTAGTATTTTACTTTTACTGTTACATGGGTGTGTCAAAAATCAAAATATATTTGAGTAAAAAAAAAATGGAAAGGGTGGTAAAAGTCTGACCTTCATCTTCTTCCCCAACAACAACCTGCTTGACCCAACTGTAATTTTAACCAAAAGGCAGACCAAATAAATGGCATATATATATATATGTATATACATAGAAAAAGAAAGTAAATAATTAATGGTTGTATGTAGGCTAACCTTGGGTAGGGGGAAGAAATGAGGTGGTTAAGGGGGAAGAAGAAGGAGGAGAAAAAGTAGCCGTTGAAATCATCTCTCTTGTTCAATTTCTTGCTGCAAAGAGAGAGAGAGAGAGAGAGAGAGAGAGAGTATTTATAAGTTTTGAGGCTGGCAAAAGGGCGTGTGGCGATCAGATGGACTTTTCTTTTCTAGTTATTACATGGGTAGAAGAAAAGAAATTAAAAATATTTGTAACCTTATTCTAGCTTAGTACAAGAGACAGTACACAATAAAATAAATTGGATTTTGTACTACATTTATTTGGTACAAAATATTTGGTAATATAAAATTTTGAGTTTCAAGTTTACTTGCAGCTGTCTTCCGAAAAAAAAATAAAAAAAATAGTTGTAATAAAAAAAAACAATTGGTGAGGCGGATTCATGATATGAGTAAAGGGTATATTCTACTTGAGTTATATAAATAATTATATATATTTTTTCAGGAGAATCGCTTAAGTATGAAATAACTTTTTTAAAAATTTTCTATATATATTTCAGAGAAATTTTGCAGGTTAATAAAGGGTGTGGCCTCCTCCCCAGTGCAACCCTAACTTTGCAATTTTTATTTATTTATTTATTTTTATGTATTCATACTAATTTGTAGGCTGAGCAATGTGCCGGTTATTTTTTAATAATTTATATTTGTTTCTTTTCTTGTGATATTGCATTTTATATACTTCTTATTTGTAAATTGGCAATTAAAACTTTTAACACATACACGAAAAGTTTCAATTAAGGTGATAGTAAAAGTAGAATTAATGTATTATTATTATTGTAATTGTAGTAAATTGAGAAAGTTGTAAATTTAAATTTTTTTACATGATGTTAAACTCATATATTTGCAGGATAATATATTATTCTAGGAACACCCAACATTGATCTCAGATCACAATACGAAAGATAGAAATTAAAGTTTCATGGGCCATTAGATACGATAAAATAAGTATAGGGTTACACTCAACTTATATCGGCCTAATTGTTCTCACTTGATCAAATTGATTAGATAATGTATAGATATATTGAATTTATTTTGATGAGTTTACTCTTTTCTTTTCAGTCATCCACTCTCACGAAATATAGAATTTCTTTCTCATTTTTCATTTTGTTTATTTGCATCTAGAAATATAAGTTTCAAAGTTGAGATTCAACGAAGTAAGATATTTCCGAATATATTCGAAATACACACACATATGCAATTAGTTCGTGGTTGGGCACTAGTTCATCGACTTTATTCTAATTCATTATGTTGAAGTTCGAGTAGCGCAAAGCACACAAAGTCTGAACCCATTAACCAACTTGCTACACAAAACAAATCTAATATTCAATTCCTCACTGATTTCAATTTCAGATCCTGTTCCCAAACGCAGCCTTGGTCTCCTTTCAATTTGATAGAAATTTTCTTATTGCTCATAGTTCCAATGTCTTCTACTATGTTTGTGTTTCAGCAACAAGGTCATTCTTCTCTCTTTCAGCATTTAAGGGACAAGCCAAATGAGATGAAGCCTCGCTAAGTATATAAGCGTGTACGACTTGTTGGCTTGGAGATAATTTTCCGCAACTAAAAGTGGTGTCTACGTTGATGTTTAGTAGTTTCCACAACTTTATAGTTCCACGTTGTTGGATAGTTAATCATACATACCGGAAATTATGTACACCCATCTGGTCATATCTGTGTGTTCTTTTCCTAAAAACAAAATCAATGCACACAATATTTCCACTTTAGAGTCAGTAAACTTTGGTGGCAATCAATATTACCACTTTAGAGTCAATAAACTTTGGTTGCATGATTGCCGATATGTGAATCATTTCCTTGTTGAATTTTCAACTATTACTATAGGTTTAGCGACACTAGGAGAAAGAACTACATACCAGTAGTAATTCTTGTTGTTCTGGCCAGTTTGTTGATATTTTGTATGAAAACCATTGCATATTGTTGTTTGTAACTTTTGATTTTCTTTATTTTTTATTTTTTTTACCAAATGATCGATTTTTAGGAGAAAGGCAAAGTTTAAGGACTTCGTTACAAATTACCAATTTAGCCCAAAAGCCCACAATCATAGGCACCAGGCGGAAACGGAAAAGTCAAAAGGGTAGAAAAAAGAAAAATATAAAGAAATATAAGAAGGAAACAGGCAGATTAAGAATTCGTAATTAATTTAATATTTTGTATAAAATATGCTAAAGCTGCGTTTTGGGGCTCATTTAGGCAATAGGGTTTTATTTAGCTAATAATCTTCTCTTTAGTGTCTACTATATTTAAGAACAATGATAAAATTAAAATAATATTATAACGTTTATGGATCACCAACGACGTTTGTAAATGTCATATGATGAAACTTTTGATGAATTATCACATTAAACATTGTCATTTTACGTAACTATGACGACATGTAAGAAAACATTGTTCAATTTCTAAATAAATGTCCTTCCAAATGTCACTTAAAGATGCATCGTTTCGAGCATGAAAATAAACTTTGTAATAATTTAAATAAGGTAATGTTTGAAAAAAAAAAAAAAAAAATTTAATAAAAAAA
>MKEJ01001867.1:0-11138 GCA_001753735.1 Embelia ribes
TCAAAACAAGATTACAGCACTCAGATGATAATATTACATCATTACACTACTTCATTAAAGTATAAAATTGTTGTACAGTACATCTACAATATGCTACAGTGTAGGCGAAAAATTTTGGGGCCTTATAGATATTGTAGGACATTATATCATTTTTTTATAAAATAAGCAATGAGGCCTACAGCCTTATCGTAAAAATTAAGAAACCGACAGCAGGAATTTCCATTTATTTGTCACAGTGCGGGTGGCGGATAAGTGAAGGCTTTGTTTTCGTCCCAGTATGGGTAGCGGAACCTAGCAGGCAAGTGTGGCGCCAAACTTTGCAAAGTTATTAATGCAAATCCAAAATCTGTGTTGAAGTCGTAGTTATGACGTATTGGTATGGTTGCATGTAGTAGAGGCATGCATTGCATACATAAGCTGTTTTTTAGTTCTTTATATGTTTTACGCTCATTCATGTTTATATACCTTCATGCTCATATATGCTATACATATTGCTTAGCCTCTAGTTTACCTTCTAGCAGATCATCTAACCGTTACATTGTTTTCCACATTTCCTTTCTTATATCTTGTTATGTAGGCCTGGAGGTGGGTTTTGAGCATCTTTAGGAAATATGATGCTATGATTGTAGATATTTTTGTTGACTATAGCAAGCGCAGAGAATATAAAGGCTGCATTTTGATTAAATGCCTTTATAATATATTGTAGCAGTTGTATACTCTGATAGCATAGTTGTAGTGTTATATTAGAAGTGAAAGTATAAATATGTACTTGTCTTTCAACAGACAGAGAACATATGTATACCTTCTGTTGTCATTCTTTTTGATAAGCGTATAGCTTGCGGAATTGTATTAGTAAACAGACATGTTTATTATGTTTGGTATATATTTTTTCAGGAGTTGGTGTTGACCTTCTTCCTTTCTTTCTAAAATAGCTTACTTTTCAGTACTAATATGCTTAATATTGTAGACTATGAGTAATATCGTTCTGCAGTAGCTACTAGTTGCATTGATGAGATTGCATTAGAAAATATGTTTCTATTTTATTTTTCTGTTCAATAAAATTTTTCTTCCTTTTTATTTTTAAAAAGGGAAATATATACTCGTCCTCTGGGTTTCTCAGAATTCGGGGTGCGATACAATAAGACCAACAAAAAAAGACGCTAGTCCTAACTTTTATTGAGTCATAGGTCAGGATTCACATTCAGGCTGAATGAGCATTTGGTTATTGGTTTTTGGAATTTGGAACTTCGGTATGCAGAAATGGAAATTTGCGGAATTGGAAATTGGTTATGCGGAATTAGAACTATGCTATTGGTTTTTTGGTAAATGGTTTTTGAAACTAGGTAACACATAGAACTTTCTGTAACATCCCGAAAATTGTGGGTAAATTTTTTTCATTTAATAACATTATCTAATTCATTATAATATTATTATTGTATATATGGCGAGATCATTGTAGGTGTTGTGAGGATTGTGAGGTATGGTTTAGATGTGAATATATTGAGTTGTGAGATTTAGTGAGCTATATATGTAGATTTTATATTGCAATAGAATATCAATTGCATATTGGTAAGTTATATATTTAGTTAGCATTGGGAGTATTATTGTTATCTTGAGTTTACGTGAGAATTGTAAGAGTTGTAAGACTTGTAAGACTTGTGAGGTTTGTGAGATTTATGAGTTAATATAGGTGAGTGAGTATTGGATTTGAGTAGGACAACGTATGTCACAATGGTATGAGAATGCGTATAATGGTATGAGACCATAAGGCGAGAGTCGTGGTTGAAAATGATGGGAATTGAGCCTTAGAAAATTATGCATTTCAGTGAGTAGGCACTGTTTGGGTGGTCGTTTGAATGGTGCAAGAATGTCATTCAAATGACAGTGTCGTTCGAATGGTACACAAAATGCAGTTCGAACAACAAGTCCTAGTAAGTTCAGTTTTGTTTTTTAGACTTAAAATACGTGAGGGGTGCTTTATTTACCATTCCAATGGCCATACAAAAAGAAGAGAGAGAAACTGGCAAAATGGGGAGAGAGAAATTTTGAGGAGCGAGATCATCTAGCTCGGGTTCGAAAACTAGTGGTATATTCGGACTTCCCAAGACTTAGACTCCGTATTGATGTAAGTTTCTCTTCCTATCTCGCTCGTTCTTCCATACCTAGGTTTTCGTACTAGGTCCTAATGTTGAAATAAAGTCGATAATAATGCTTTAAATGATTAGATGAGCAATTTTGACTACGAACTCATGATGATCCATTGCCATTTAATAGATCAAACATTGAGGCCAAATAGAGGTAATTTAGGGCTTTCTGACGTGGGCTTACGAGGAGCTTGTTAGCGCGCCTTAAGGTACAAGTAGTTGACAAAATATGAATGAATTGTATGATTAGGATTAATTTAATGCTTTCTAGTTGGTATTATTTGCATTAGTCGCTATAAGTTAGAATTAGTATAACTTAAATGAAAGCATGATGTAACGTCCCAAAAATTCCGTACAGATTTTTTTTTATTTGTAGTTGCATTGTAGTATGCCTCATGGTAATATATATATATGTGTGTGTGTGTGTGTGTGTGTGTGGTGAGAACATATATAAAGGTATGGTGGTGGTATTCATTTTAGTTGCATTGTCATCCTTATACATTGACCTTTGTTGTCACTTCGATAGACCGGTAAGGGGTTAGACTTACTCGGTAATGTCATGGGGGTTAAGGGGTGCCCCGCAAGAAAATTTTATTTGGTTGGTTGTTGAGTGGTAAAGTTTTGTTGGGTTGGAGTACCGGTACACCAGTAGGGATATACCGGTACACAGACTCCACTTTTGATTTTGAGGCCACTAGAATTCGTTACACCAAAGTGGTGTAACGGTACTCAATGGGGTACCGGCATACCAAATTGGTGTACTGTTATACCATATTATTAAGTACGGGGCCAAAGCACCAGGGCATACTGGAAGCCGTCACACTAAAGTGGTGTAACAGTACCCAGTGGTGTACTGGTACACTAAATTGGTATACCGTTACACCCAGTTGTTTGTATGGTATCAGGGCACAACAGAGGCTAGCACACTAAGTAGTGTACCGGTACTCAGTGGTGTACCGTTACACCAAACTGGTGTACCAGTATACCCAGTCAATGTGGAAAAAGTCGTGGACTCCATTCCTTTTTGGCTTTATAACATATTTTTCACTCCTTTTTCCACTTATTCTAAAAAGTTTAAAAAGAAGTATAGAGAGGGGGGAGAGGTGTATTTGTTGGCAAGCCCTAAAAGTTTTGATTTCATCTAGCTAGAGAGCTCATCTTAGATTGAGAGTTGGAGATTTCTCATCCTTAAAACGAGGTGCAACTTTTGACATAAGTCTCGTCTATCTTTTCTCCAGTTCATTTCTCTTGGTTTCCATGCACCTTTTACATGTAAGAAATAAAGTTGATATTTTTTATCCTTATGATGTGTGGATCATTTCTATATCTAGGTACGGGGTGATACGAGCTCGTTTGCTATATCAAATCGGGAGGTATAGCGAAGGCCAAATTGGGGCTTTCTTCTTGGACTTTGCAGGGCGATTTCTAGCACTATTAAAGGTATGGTAGTCAACGAACCTACTCTAAATTAGATGACTTTGTTTATATGTATATATTATGATTAATAGAGGCCATGAGACAAGATGTGATGTTCATATTTTTGGGCGCACATGTAAACGCATTTCTTTTATGCATTTTATTTTGGAGATTTAATGCACTATGATTAGCGGGAGTTGTGTATGAAAATATAGGTGTGTTCTAACTCATGTACAAGATGAATAATATACTTATAGCTTCTTTAAATTTATTTTGGCCAAGCATTCGGCTTGATGTATATTGTGATAGGTGATGTATTCGTATCAGATGATGTTTATTATTTTTTTGCCATTTCATTTATATTATGGTGGATAGATCATTGTTGTTGAGGAAATGTAGTTGGGTAGTTATCGATTATGTATCATTTATATATATATTCTATTATTAGCTTATGTCCCTAGAGTCGTGGATTTCAAGGCATGACAGGTTGGTATCAGAGCTAACCGGGTTGAGAAACCTAGGAGCTCTGGGGGTGGGTATTTACCAAGAGATGGATGTTATTTAGAGGTAATTGATTAGCGAGTTGAGTCATTAGTAATAAGTATAGAGATGTGATGGATGGGATGTATGAGTTGGCAAGAGTTGGAGATGGATATGATTTGGTATATATCAGTATATACATATTTGAGTGGAGTTGATTGTTATTACATCCATACTAGATATTATACTGGTATTATCCATATAACATCTAGATATCATACATTGGTATAAGTGAGGGGGTGTGTAGTTGATATATATATATTAATACATATATATATATCTTAATTATTGACGTTCTTCCTCTTTTTAACTTGCTAGTGAAGTTAGAATTACCCGAGGTGGAAGAGACCATTGCGGCGGTAGAGGAACACATGGTGGAGCTCGCGGACGTGGAGCGACTACTCGCAATAGGGGTGGTCGATTGGGAGCTCAAACTGAGAATAGTGTCGAGGGAGGATATCAAAGATGTACCCAAGCTAGGGTTACGGAGCCATTAAAGGATACGGTCCAAGGGTATTCAGGATCTAGAGGATATGACGAGCATAGAAAAGAGTGTGGTAAACTCTGAGGAAGAGGCTCTCTTTCCTCAACCTCGAGTTTAAACAAGTGCTCATGCGGAGGAGCCTTCAGTGATGATTCGAGCCTTAGAAGAAACTTTAAATCGAGTGGTACATGGCACGATAAGTAGTGGAGGGATGGTAGATACAAGATTATATACGGCTCAAAGGATGTTCCAGTCTTTGAATCCATCGGTCTTTACTAGTGAAAAAGATGCCATTTATGTTGAGGATTGGATTGCAGATGTGGAGTAGAATTTCAGGAGTTTTCAGCTTGTAGAGGATGACTTACAAATGGTGGTGGTGCCATTGTATTTACGGGGGAAAGCAACCCGATAGTGGTGAAACAAGGAGGTGATAAATGGATTGGGAAGTATATAACGGCTCGCTTTTTGTGAGCTTTTCTTGGAAGAGTTCTTTCTCGACATGCTTCACGAAATGAAGCGAGAGGACTTTATGAGCTTGGTGTAAGGAAATTCATTGGTACAAGATTATCATATCTTGTTTATCGACTTGTCTCAATATGCAACTAATATTGTGTCGACGGAGAAGAGGCTCTGTTATAAATTTATTGATGGATTACGACCTTCAATACAAACATATGTAACGGCGGGTCGACCAAGCACTTTTAAGGAGTACATTGATACAACTATAGAGATAGATCATAGCTTGGCGAGCAAGCAACAGTCGAAAGTTGCTCATAATAATTTACATTCGGATCAACCAATAGGTTAACCTTCGGGGTTCATTCCTACTCAGGATTCGGATTTTGATACTATTTATGTTGATACACCAGGAGGGGAGGTTATTTGCATAAATTATATTTGTTGGGAGTGTGAGTTGACTATTGGAAATTTTATCTTTACCTTTGATTTTATTGTTTTTGATATGTGGGGGTTTAACATGATCATGGTATAGATATGCTTGCTCACTTTCACGTTATATTTGATTGTGAGAAGAGGTATACATCGTTAAGGATATCGGATGGGGTAGAGGTTGTCTTTATAGGAGAGAGTCTCACTCTTGTTCTTTACATGCGTCGACGTTCTAGAGCTAGTCTATCTTCCATGATGGCTAGTCTTTCATTTAATGATAAGGTGCATTCGGGGGAATCTCTTCCCTCTATCGTATGTGAATTTTCCAACATGTTTCCAAAGGATCTGTGTGAGCTTCCTCCTATGCGAGAAGTGGAATTCAAGATTGAACTGATTCCTGGCACCAAGCCAATATCATTTGACACCGAGAAAGTTTGAGTAGTTGTATAAGCAGATCATCGACCCAGAGCAGAAGGGATTTATATGGCCTAGTTCGTCACCTTGGGGCACACCGGCCTTATTCATTCCGAAGAAGGATGGGTATATGAGGATGTGTATAAACTATCACAAGTTAAATCTAGTGACGATAAAAAACAAATACCCATTTTCTCGTATCGATGACTTATTTGATTAGTTGTGGGAGTCTCAATTCTTTTCGATGATTGACTTGCGTACGGGTTATCATCAATTACGGGTACGGAGGAAAGATATTAAGAAGATAGTATTCTGAACTGGGTATGGATGTTATGAATATCTCGTGATTGCATTTGGTCTTACAAATGCACCAGCGACTTTCATGGATTTAATGAACCACATTTTCCAACCATACCTGAGTTGCTTTATAGTTGTCGTCATTGATAATATCCTTATTTATTCACCTACTGATGAGGCATATTGTGAACGTTTACGGATTGTCCTTTCTACTCCTGGGGAACATCGGCTTTATGCCAAGTTTTCCAAATCCAAGTTCTAGTTATCGAAGGTATGTTTTCTCGAGCACGTGGTGTCGGCGGAGGATAATGCAGTAGATCCTACAAAAACTGAGACCGTTACCAATTGGGAAAGACCTAAATATATGTTTGAAATTAAAAGTTTATTTGGGGTTGGAGTGGTACTATCAATATTTTGTTGTGAATTTTTCACATCTGGAAGGTCCTTTGACTAAAATTACTTGCAAAGGGGTAAAATTCGAGTGGAACTTGAAATGTAAGGAGTCTTTTCTACAGTTGAAAGACTTGTTAACATCAACTCTGAGAGGGTATTGGCTATATGGTATATTGCAATGCATCGAAAGAAGAATTGGGATGCGTCCTTATGAAAATTGGAAAGGTGGTTGCCTATGCTTCTCGACAATTGAAAGTGTATGAGAAAAATTATCCTACTCATGACTTAGAGCTTGGTGCAGTTGTATTTGCTTTGAAGTGTTGGCATCATTACCTCTATGATGAAAAGTTTGAGGTATTTTCTTATCACAAATTACTCAAGTATGTGTTCATGCTGTATGATTTGAATATGCATTAGTAGTGATCGATAGAGTCCTTGGATCAGTACAACTTTGATATCGAGTATCATCCGGATAATGCTAATGTAGTGGCAGATGCATTGAGTCATAAGACTCGAGGTTTTATTTCATATTTAGTAGCGGATGAATAGGAGATGATGCACGTATTGAATGGTTTGGTTTTGGAGCGTGTATAGGCAGAAATAAATGCATCGTTATTTACGATTGAAGTTCGTCAGACTTTGATTACTTGCATGATTGAGGAATAATGTGTTGATGACGAGTCTAATATTTACCATGTACAAGTGCTTAGTGATCATGGTCTTGATCAGTGGATCATTTTTTATGATGGCAAATTGCGTTTCTAAAGTCATTTGTATGTGCTTGTTTCAGTATGGGATGAGGTTCTTTGGGAATCTCATCATTCACGTTTGGCAGTTCATCCAGATAGGACGAAGATGTACCCTACATTTTTCATCGATTCTGATGGCTCGGTATGAAGAAAGATATGGTGGGGTCTGTGTTTCATTGCCTTACTTGTCAAAAAGTTAAGGCCGAGTATAAATGTCATGTTAGTTTGTCGCATCCATTGCCCATTCCAGAATGGAAGTAGGATTGGATTACGATGGATTTTGTTATGGGATTGTTGAGATCAAAATGGGGTTGTGATGCTAAATGGGTGATGGAGGTCCATTTGATGAAATCTACCAATTTTCTTACGATGCGTATGACAAATTCAGTTGAGAAGCTGTGTCGGAAGTATATCGATGAGATTATCCATTTGCATTGGGTTCCTATATCCATTATTTTGGATTATAATCATCAATTCCTTTTGCATTTCTGGTCGAGTGTCCAAAGTGTTGTGGGGACAATTCTTGAGATGACTATGGCCTTTCATCATCACACAGATGGTTAGTCTGAGTGAACAATTCAGGCACTCGAACACATGTTCTGGGCATGTGTTTCTGACTTTGGCGGGGGTTGGGAAAAGAACGTGAGTCTAGCATACAATAACAGTTATCATTCGAGTATTGAAATGGCTCCGTTCAAAGCATTGTATAGGCATCTGTGCTGTTTACTAATATATTGGACTGAGGTTAGTGATGGTACATTATTGGGGCCGGAGTTGGAATAGGAGATAACACATAATATTTAGTAGATTAGACAAAGGTTAGAAACTACGCGTAGTCATTTATGAGTTATGCGGATGGCGGAGGCATCCATTATCTTTTGAAGTTGGCAAGCATTTATTCTTGAAAGTGTCTCAAAGGTGGGGATAATGCGGTTGATCAAGAAGGGTAAACTTTCGCCAAGATTTGTGGGTACTTTATTGATTCTAAAAGCAATAGGGGAAGTGGCTTATTGGGTTGCATTTCTGCCACAGTTGTCCAATGTACATCTTGTATTTCTTGTATCAATATTGCGAAAGTACATTCGAGATTTATCGCATGTGATTGACTTCGGCGACTTGCATGTCAAAGTAGAAGTTTTGTACGAGGTACGACCAATTAGATATTAGACGTAAAGGATAAAGTGTTACGGCAGAAGGATATTAGACGTAAAGGATAAAGTGTTACGGTAGAAGACAATTCATCTAGTCAAAGTGTTGTGGAAGAGTGGGTCGTCGGAAGAGATGACATGGGAACATAAGGCTGAGATACGTCTGAAGTTTCTAGAACTCTTCGAGAACTCCAGTATGTATTTTATTTTAGTGTATTGCATGCGAATTTCGGGGATGAAATATCCTAACATATGGAGAATGTAATGTTCCCAAAATTCCGAGTAAAATTTTTCTTTAAATAATAATGTTTCTATTTATTTAATTAATGTTAATTATATGTTGCATTTTGATTTAATGTTGCATAATATGTGTATGTGCATAATATTTGTGTTGTGTGTGTGCAACTGGGGTAATGTGACATATACATAAGACTCAAGTCTTTTTTTTCTTTTTCTTTCCTGCCTTTATTGACTGGGCAAGTGTATGTGTAAGGTGACTGAGATAGTATATGAGGTGTGGTGAGTGTCGGTTCCAACTTTCGGGCCTTATTTCATCTAGCTTATTTGATAGTTCGTCAAATATTTTTTCATATTTGGCTTCCTTGTTCCGAGAGTTTCAATTTGAGGTAAGTCTTATTTCGTATCTCGTTTGTTTATGTTGTCTCGATTTTTGTGCTTTTATGGTGCATTGAAATAAAGTTGTTTATTTTATTCATTATGCCATGGTGATTATTTTTGTCTATAGGTTCATGATGATCCGAACTCATTTGTTAGATCAAATCGCTTGGCGAAGTGGAGGTCGGTTTGGTGTTTGATCTTGTGAGAATCTCGGGCCTTGTTTTTCGTTTTTATAGGTACGAGAATTGTTGTACTTCATTGTAACTTTGAATTAGAATTTTTTGGAATTTCTATAATTGCAAATCAAGATTTTTTTTGAGAAAAATTGGATTGGGGAAGCCTGAACCGGTTTGGGAGTATATGGACTAGTCCATGAGGTGTTCTGTTTTTGTCAGGAAAATTTGTGCAAATCTCAGACCGGTCCAAGGAATATGGGGACCAGTCCAAGTTTCCTCTGTCCTATTGCCGACCGGTCTAAGCCTTTAGGGACCGGTCAGGCCCTTCTTAAATTTGTTTTTATTTGTTTTATCCCAATTTGATTCATTGCTTTTAGGAATCAATCCTAAGTATAACAAACAATCAAACTCCTCTATTTTACATAGAAGTTGGATTCAATTCGAGGTTGATTGCTAGAAATTTCAGATAAGTTTCAAGGTTGGTTTGTCGGGTTGACATTGAACAATTGTTTGGAGGTATTTCTGAGACTTGTAAGGTACAAGTAGACTATAGAATAACAACATAAGTCTGATTCTGTGTGTGTTCTTTAATGTGGTAACATGTTTTGAATTATGTTTGGTTTATGCTTGTTATGTTAATTTATTTTGTTATGCCTTTAATACTTTGATTTTAAGCATGTATAAGTATTGTATCTTGTTGTAATTATGCATATATGTCGCATTCATGAATATGGTAGTGAAATTCTTTTCTGATCATTGAAAATTGACATTTTCATAATAAAATGGGATTTGAAATGAATTCAACCATGATGTTTAAAAGAGAAGCTTTGACGTGACATATTGATGTTGTTTAATGTACAATCTTGGAAATAATTTCAAGAATGAAATTAAAATGTTGCATCGCATTCATATAGGGGTTGGGTTCTTTTATGTTCTTTTCAAGACAAGTGTCAAATATTTTTTGTATGTTGGAATGAAATTTTAAAGAGAATGTTCGGCGTCTTATCGTGAAAGTCGGAAAACTTTTGCATGGAGCACCAATAGTTGCATCATGACTGGTGACTGATTTTTGAAGGCTTGATTGCATCACGGCTGGTGACAGATCAATGTAATAATCTACAAAATAGTCCCTTCATTTTAAAAGTGATAATATACTTGTCCTATCTTTGTTTAGTGTTGTTATGGGTGTGGTAGTTTCGAATGGGGTGTGTGCATACGCGAGCGTTGCATTGCATTGATATTACATTGCAATATGTTATTGTTAGATTATTTTTACATATTTGTTGCATCGCATAGCATCTAATTTATTGTGTTATTTAGTAATCTAACTAGTACATTCTTCTTTTTACATATCTTTGTATATAATGTATTGTAGGTGCTGAGACTGGTGAGGACCGTCCATGAGAGTTTCTTGGACGTGCATTGTTGTAGATGCTTTTGAGGATTATAGCCTTACTTTAATGTATTTTTGTTTGGCCTCATTCTTGTTGTAGTTATTCTAGTATTAGATGTTATACTTTATTTTGCATATTATCACTTGTTGTAGCCTTAAGTGGTTAGATATATTTGGGCTAGAACAGAATGTAATATGCTATACATTGACAAGCATTTCGCTTGCTATTATGTTGTAAATATGATGTTTACTTTTATTCGTATTGTCATTAATATTATATACATTGGCAGGCTATATGTATATTTACTTTTATGTGCACTTTAATGTGAATAGTGTAGATGTATGTTAGCAAAAGTGGCGGTTTAGTGTATTTTCTATTTATTTTCCTTTCTTAAAAATCATATTTTTCTTTTCTTTTTCTTTAAAAAGGGAAAATATATCACGTCTCCGAGTCTCCGGGATTTGGAGCATGATAGGT
>MKEJ01001891.1:0-10109 GCA_001753735.1 Embelia ribes
ATACTTGTCGCACAATAGTTGCACTCACCTTTATAAATTACTCCCTCATCATTGTAAAGTGGCTTGAAATGTTTCCACGATGGACTCCTTAATGGAACTTCCCTCTTCTTTTGCTTTGAAGTAGTACCAGTATCAATGACTAAACTTGTGTTTGTTGTAACGCCATCCATTAATACCTACAATAAGGCTACAACTGTTAAACAAGTGGGCCAAAATAGGAGTTGGTAATGAGAAGGGTTAGTTTGCTGCGAGATTAATAACGAGGGAGGATTAAGTATGCTAATGAAAAGGTTTATATGTCCATACATGAACTTCGACTCAAACAAACAGCCAAACGTTTCTACATATGACAGCTTAAAAGTTCAAAATTTAGGCTACCAAGCAAATATAAAAATACATTTTAAGAGTTACAGCACTATTTTTATACGATCCATGAAAAATAACAAAAAGTATAGCGTATCTACATCAGAAGGAACTAATTAAGCAACTGTGTGTTCTAAAAAGTTAATATTTTCAAAACTAGAAAACAATATTCGCTACAAAACCAAATGCATTTTTATATCCTTATGATACGAATGTGTTCCCCTTCACCAAAATTACTCAAGTCAGCCACGAATTCCATTCTAGAATATAATTTCTCAATCAGCAGAATGCAACTTCATTCATGATAATTTATTACTTACTAGATTAGTCAAGCTGAAGGTTTTCTCAAGTTATGGAACTTATCTATAAATATCCCACAAACCAAAGTTAAAAACAACTAATAAGTAATAAGGGATAAAAGACACTAGTGATTTGTAATATCTTTTATGATAAAATTTGGTTCGGGTTTTTAACTTTGGATTATTTTGCAATTTTATCATAAAAATTTGAATTATTTAAATAAGAGATTAAAATTTTGGATTATTTTTATGATATAGAACACTGAAATAATCTAAAGTTAAAAACACTGAAATAATTTTTATGATAAAAAATTACAAAATAATCCAAATTGAGAGATAAAAAATAATCCAAAGTTAAAAAATCTGGTAATCAAAGTTAAAAACAAAAACAACACTAGCGATTCTTAATCTCTTTTATGATAAAATTTCAAAATAATCTAAAGTTAAAAACACTGAAGTAATTTTAAATATGATTAATTTTACTGGCTTTATTACCAAATTTTACTAAACAATCCAAATTTTTATGATAAAATTGCAAAATAATCCAAAGTTTTATGATAAATCGCGTAATAATAGATCTATCACTAAATAATCATAATATTTTTTCAAATTGAGAGAGAGAGAGTAGCAAGAGAGAGAAGCTAACACAGAAAGAGGGGTTGCGACTTGCGATGGTGAGGTGTGACCTGCAAATCTGCGATCGGCGATGGTGCGGGGTGACCTGCAAATCTACGACCCAACGATGGTGATGAATGATGAGGATTTGCAACCCAAAGAGAGATGAAGATAACCGATGAGGATCAAATGATGATGACTGATGATGGCCACGAGAGGATGTAGAAAGAGAGAGAGAAAGGAGCGAATGATGATGATTGATGAGGATCTGAGGCTGAGAGAGGGGTGACTGAGGTGAGGGTTAACAAAATTGGGTAAAATTATAAAATAACCAAAATACCCTTAGTTTATTCAGGAATTTAGGGTGAATTGGGTTTTTGTTTCAAATATCTGAACCCGACTCAAATACCCAAAATACCCGATTTTTTTTTTTTTTTTAAAATACCTAAATCTAAACCGAATAGTTAATTCAGATATTTTGGTTTGGGAAATTAATTCGGATATCGGGTAACCCGACCTGTTACTCTCCCCTAAATCCATATGTATCAACTCGAGACACTTCGAAGTGGATATGTTATTTTTAGCATGAAAAGTAACTCTTATTTGTTTTCCTAATTTGCATACATGACAAAGTCTATTGATTGGACTATGAAAGTGTATAAACAAGTGCATATAATTGAGTTTTTTTAATGCATTTATATAGCAATTTAGCTTATAGAACTTGTTATATGGTGGTATTACGTATTTTTATTTTAATTGAAGGTTTATGATGTTGAATGAGATGATTTAAAGCCAAGAAGCAAATTCGCATGAGATATGATATCAAACATTACATTTCGATGTTGGTTTGAGTCTTGAAATGTCAATAAATGAGTTTTATGAAGTACTAAGTGAGCAATTTGATCACCCGTTCGTTGGAAGTATTTCGTGAATCAAATACCTGAATTTTGCTGAATTTCTGGGAAGTTCTAGAGTAGATTTTGGTGTCAAATTTGGTATGGTTGGAAAGCTCATTAAATTATCTTTCAAACGGTTTGAATAAAGCTCAATTCCGAGTTTTCTACAACGAGTGACAAATTTTTTCGTGAAGGAGTGCAATATTGTTGAGTAGTCAACCGTGGGAGATAAAAGTGCAATACTTGATTTATATCATTATTTTTATTTCGAATCTGATTAAAAATATTTCATGAAGGATATTTTTGTAATCTTAATTAGTGTAGAGACTTAAAAGGGTTATTCTAACCCTAATTTCCTATCTAGTTATTTATTCTTTCTCTTGTATAACTTTGGAGTCTAGAGAGAGGATCTGTTAAGGCTTCTCTTCTCTTTTATCCTTTTCAATACAATTTTATGAGTTATTTTTAATTATTTTATTATTAATTATTATTTATCATTTTATTTACATATTTGTGTTTTTTTTTTTATGAGTTGTTGTTCATCTTTTACTATATTCGTCGTAATTATACTAGGCAAGTTTCCTTTCTTGCCTAGGAGATGAAAATGAATTGACGAAATCTCTCTAACTCTTAATTGATGAATAAATTTAATATAATAATTGTATTAGTCTAAAATCTAGGATTTTTAACCTATCTAAGTACTTTATAGATCACCTAGGCGTATTTATGGTGTTTGACAATCATCTTATGGCACACTAGGTTGAAGTAAACCAGATTATACACATCAGTGATTTTTTAGATTAACAATATTTTAAATCTCATTAATTATTATAATTAGGGAGAGAAAGTTAATTCATTAGATTATCTTAATTAATGCTGTTATTTTGTTTTTACTATTTTACTGTTAGTTTATTTTTCTTAACTCAACTCAACAAAAACCTAAGAAAAATTAGGAGTAGGAAGTAATATAAAAAAATCGATTAAATTTTTAATAATAAATTATGTGTTATAAATTTCTTACGATATTCCTAGATCAGTAGCAGTCCCTGAGATCAATAGACCTGGTACTTTACCGGTAAAACGACACTGTTCCCTAGTGCACTTACTGAGTATTATTATCTGTATATTTTAGGAGCAGTCAGTGAACGTAGGGGATTGGATTGATCTTTAGCTAAACTATTATAAAAATAGCATTTTCAATTCTTCTTCCCTTAACTTATTTAATTTATCACATTCTCTATTTATTGCATATTTTTGTTTATTTTGATTTGCCTAAGGGACCAACGTCTATAATTAGATTTCATGCAAGATTTTTTATTTTAATTATTTATACTTTCTAAATTTATTCTAGGATTAAATTCAAAATGATTTGACAAATTCCAAAGGATTTGATCGCTTCCTAAACTTAGGCAAAAGAATTACTTAGCAAGTATATTAGGGACGATTGTAATCTTATCGGTAAGACCTAATATCGAACCAAGGGACTTCCAATTAATTAATCAGTTCACTAAGTTTTTAATCTCTTTATTAGAATTCAAATATTAATAATTATTTAAATTAAATCTATTCATATGAAAACAATAAAGATTAAAGTTTTAAACCAATTAATTAAAGTCTTGCCCTTTATTGGTGAATCCAGTAGCAAATTTATCTCCTAATACAAAATAATTAAAATCCATCTAAAGTTAATTATAAATTCACTAGTGCGCTAAATCTGGTTTAATTTAGTTTAGATTATCATTGGGTGATTNNTCATATTCAATTGCTACTTATAAGGGAATCAACTTACTACCTTTATCACCTTAGGGCAAGAAAGAGGGGAATCAAATTATCGCCTTTATCACCTTAGGGCAAGAAAGAGGTTAGTTACTCATATTCAACTTAATAAAAATAGTGTTAACAGTTGAAGGCATGAAAGAGAGCACGAATGACAGCAAAATCTTGCATTGATAATGAGAAAAATTAACTACGATGATGAACAATTCTCAAAATAGCGCCTCAAACTTAAACTGCAAAGATAACGTTTAAAAAGAAATCAAAGTTGCAACTTGTATTAGTTAACAAATAGTTTAGAACAATTTTACAACTGTAGAGAACAAAAAGAAGAGTTGTTAAGCTATCGCGATCTCTATCTCTTTTCTCCAAAATCTCCAAAGTTGAAAGAAAGAAAGACAAAAATTAAAAACAATGAATAATAATAATAAAGAGAGCATGGGGACTAGGGTTATAGCCTCTATCAAGTTGTAGGGTTTTTAATCTCCACCATTAGATTTAATTTTATATCTTATTTTCGAATACAATAATAAAATAAAGGTAGCCCCGAAATTTGATAAGGAAAAAATGTGATTTTCCGAACTGGCCATTTCAACCGGCCGTGATTGTATCGACTAGACGAGCTAATGATTCGATTGGACGAAATTGTTTTGGTCCGGATGAAAGTTGTCTAACTTGCTATTTAATTTTTTTAGGACTATTTTTTCGACTTTCGGCCTTCATATACTTCTTGAAAGGCCTTGAAATGCCTTCACTCTTTTAATCACTTTTGCCACAAGCCTTAAAAACATCACTTCGCTAACTTCATTTCAATTCGGACTTAAAACTGTACATTCTCCCCTTTTCACCTATATTGCATAATAAAACAAGTAATATCACAATAATACTACTATTATGCATTAATTACACTTTAAGGACTATAAATACACGATCTTGACACCTTAATTATGCAATTTTTTTTAGCTAAATCGGAATCCAAATACAAGTTTTTAGATATTTATGCAAGTTTCAAATTGCATATAATACATAACTCATCAAAAGTTTAAAACAAATTCAAACATGAAAAGAGAGATTATTGCGAAATGCATCATACTCACGAGCACGATAGCGTATTATTTTGTACCACACATACTACTGACTTTTAAAATTTCTTCGACGACTTCTAAAGTGAAGATTGACCATCAACATTGATGCACACATTGTGCCCTTGTTCTTATGGCCATTTTTTTTGCTCGAGATGTTGTGTAACATCTTTGATAAATGACGATATATTCAAATAAGAAGAACCACCCTCTTCGACTGCCCTCTTTGCCGACTCACCCAACTCCTTAGCTCTCATTCTCCTCTCTCGTCCCTCATCTTCTTCACTCATCAACAATTCTATAGCCTTCTTCACATTCTCCTTGTTTACCCTCACTGCCAACTTCTCCTCACCCCATTCCATTTCAACTTCAACCCCAATTCTCACCCCAATATCCAACACTTGTGTGACCAATTTCTCATTGTAAAATTGTTCCGCAAACATAGGCCACGTAATCATTGGTACGCCCGCAGAGATACCTTCCATAGTCGAGTTCCATCCACAGTGCGTCATAAACCCTCCGATCGAAGGATGAGACAAAATAAGAACTTGTGGGGCCCATCCACTGATAACCAGGCCACTTAGCCTATTCCTCTCTTCAAATTCCTCATCTTTCAACCATTTATCAAAATCTTCCGAATAATCACATCCCCTTATTATCCAAATAAAATTGTAACCCGACGATTCTAACCCAAGACCTATTTCTATCAATTGTGGAAATGGTATATGACAGAGACTACCAAAACAGGCATATATGACAGAGCATGGTTTTTTTGAGGCGAGCCAATTCAAACAAAAGTGCTGATCAACAGAGGCCTTATTACCTCTGTTGAATTTGTCAGACATCTCATTGTCTGTGAGAGACACAGGGCCAATACACCAAGTTTTCTTCTTGATTTTATTGTATTGGTCAACATAACTTTGTTCCATCTCCTCAAAAGTGTTGATTAATCTCCCGTTTGCTAATTGGTCAGCCTTTTTCATTTTTTCTATCATGTCTTTGAATTTAACCGTATTCTTGCTTACAGTTTTGAGCAATTGGGCTTTGTTGAATTCAACTTTATGAGGCATATTGGGAACTATGATTGTACCTGTATCTGTGCCCGTATCTAAAGAAGCGCCCTCATCAGGAGACAAATTGTGCAACAACAGCATAGTAAAGCAAGAAACAGCGTTGAAAACATACCACGGGAGATTGAATTTCCCAGCAATCCCGCTGGCCCAAGGGACAGCGTTACTGCTAATTATGCAGTTTACACGTGATTCCATTTCCGAAACTAATTTTTCTACCGGGCCCTGGAGCATTTCACTTGCTTCAAAAAACGTTTTTGTAAGTTCCGGGGAGGTAAGGGTGTCAAAATTTTCACATCCTTCGGGTAAACCGGCTTCTTGGCATGGGAATGGAAGGGGGATTAGTTGTATTTTGTGACCCAATTTTACGGCCCGATCGATCATGGGCTCGAAACGGGCTGAGTTGAGAGGTGTGGCGATTACCGTGACTTTAAAACCGCGTTTAGCGAGGAGCTTGGCAAAATCGATCATGGGGAGAAGGTGGCTTTGGGACATAAGAGGAATGATGAGGAAGTGAATCTCATGGTTCTGAGAAGCCATGACAGAACCAAGAGATAAAGTGGATGATAGTACTAATATGAGTGTATTAATAATAATAAGAGTTAACCTTATATTTTGGATAAGCTTTTTTGTCCCATTATGGTTACATTACCTAATTAAATTGTTTTCTTTTAAGCTAGATTCTTAGGCACATCCAGTAAGATTTGATTCCGTTTAAGGAATTCTTTAATCCGTAAGAGTATGTATATATATATATATCTATGTATATATATAATGTATGTATTGAAAGGGAGGGATGAACGAACACTTCTCTTATTTTAGTTCAAAAAGAAGATAAAAATCACATGCTTGGATATTTGTCATTAATTAGTTGTCCTGCATACCTAATCCAAAGTATAAGTTGTCGAATGTAATATAAATGTAATTTTTGACATCACGGATTTCAGCACATATTCTAGTTTTAATATTTTTTAATTTTATTAACGGTATTAATTAATTTAAATGCAAGGATGGAAGGGTTAAATTCTCATTCATATTACTCTTAAATTAATAAATCGACAAAACTACAAATACACGGCTAGCAAATTTCGAACGTGGTAAAGTAACGTATGGTGAGCATTATCCTTTCTATTAATGTGATCCATTTGGTATTAGGTCAAGATTTGATTAGATTTTTGCAGTGTTAATAATGAATTAGCTTTCTAAGTCAATAATAAAAAAAACAATTTATCATATAAAATAGAAACGTAAGGGAAAATCAATCTCCATTTCAAAATTTGTAAAGTAGTTGGAGTTAGTCTCTTTGAAGTTTCACTAAATTCCAGGTCTTTAGGTAGCTTAGCGACAAAAGAAAGCTTACAAGTGTGGTCATGGACTTTGCAATATCGATAGGGACTCGGATGGTCATTGCCAGCCCACGTCCGAATTTTATATAGATTTTATGCATAAAAATTAATTTATTTATTATTATTTTTTATTTAAAATAGATTACAACACTTTTTTTTTGTGTGGAGAAAATGGAAGAAAAATTCTTATATAAAATCAAAAGACATGACCTTCTCAAACCATAAATTCTAGGTCCGCCAATGGATGCAAATGGGCTGAGTCGAATCTAGCTTAGCCTGAAAGCCTTGGGTTGCGTTCAGGCTTGGTTCGTTTGTTTAATTTAACTAATCAAACTTGGCTTGGAATTAATTGTTAAGGTTTAATTTGAGGTCAGTTCAAGCTCGGCTTGCTTCTTGTTTGTAAAGCTCGGCTCGACTTTTTTAGCTAAATAAACTGAGCCGGAGTCTATAAATCTCGACTTGGCTTGTTTAGCAAGCTTGTTATGTTCGGCTCATATTAACAACCATAAATTATTGAATTAGGTTATCAAGTACTTTAAAAGCCAAACACTTGAATTTATTATAAGTTTACTGTTTGAAATTGTTCAATACAAATAAAAATTTGTAATTCAAATTTTATGTAAATTTACTTACTTCATTTTAATTATATATCTTTTTGTTCAAATTAATCAAGAGAGCTGGAGTTCTTCAAAAGAAGAGTCGGGAGTTGTTCAGGTTCGGCTCGTTTATTCAATGAAACTCGTTTTATTATTCAGGCTCATCTCGTTCATAAATAAACTTGTTCAATGAGAAATTTTGACGAGCCGAACCCAAATTTATTTATGAACGGACTAGTTGATTTATAGGCTGGTTACTTAGTGCAAAACACTATTACATCGGTGGATTAAAAAATTTGGCAGAGATGAATTTTTTTTCTAAATTTAAATTATACGGTTCAAACTTTTGGTTTTTCTAATCCCAATCATTTGTTTTTAATTCATGAGAGTTGTCTAATTTGCATCTGCTACAGAACTCGGCTTAGATATTTGATATTTCAGCTTGCCCTGAGGTATCTGAAATTGCAATTTACCCCCATGAGGTTTGTGGTCAATTAACACTTTGCCCCCCTGAATTGACTCAAAAGATTAAAAAACTTGGTTAACCCCAACTTGCCCTTGGTTTAAAAAAATAAAAATAAAAATAATCTAAATGTTTCTTTTAGGGTTGAGTACAGGTGGTAATGGTATAAATTACTATCTTACCATGTACCATACCATATTATATGGTATTTTCAAAATATCTACCAATTACACCGTAAAATGATAATAGTACCACTACTGGAGGTAGTTTTTAAGCTCAACTACCATGCCATGATACTATTGTAATACCATCTTTAAAAAATTTATCACACGCATAAAATAAAAAAAATTCACAATTGTTATTCTTAAAAGTTTGATGATATATTTAGTGTTATTATATAAAAAAAAATGTATTATATTTTTTAATCTCACACTACATTTTTATTATCAAAGAAATATATATATATATATATATATATGTATGTATGTATGTATATACTACAAAATAAAATATATTTAGCATCAATAGAATTGATAATAGCATTAAATTATAGAATGATTTGCTAATGATACTACCGATAGTAACTGCATATCTGATGGTAGTAGCAGTTATTTGTATGCTATCATTTGTCATTGTTAAAAGAATTTCTACCGATAATATTATTAGCTATACCCATAATAGGTGATATCATCGATGGTGATAGTAGAATTTTGCTTAACCCTAATATTTTTCTTTTTCCTTTGTTCCTCACCCCAGCCCATCCCAAATTCCACCCATTCCATCAAAGTGCATAGTCTCTATCACCAATAGAGTAAAGAAAACAAAATCATAGTTTTCCTAGAAGAATTAATCAATGACAACTTTAGATTAGATTGCTTTCTGAAAAAAATTAAAAAGACATTGTTTGGTTTTACTTTGAAAGATTAGCACTTCCTTCCACCATCAAGCCTCATCATCACCGCTTACCTATCACAATATATATATTTATTAAAACTACCTATAGCCCTAATAGAAATAGAGAGAAAGAGAGATGAAAGAAATTGAAGAAGAAAGAGGGAAAAAGTTTGGGGGTAAACTGAAACTATAAAATAATTAACCCTTTTCTCACAGGTACTCTAGGAGAAATGATCTAATACAAGGATTATTAAAAGAAGTTCTAGTAAAAGGACAAACAAATAACAGAACATAAATTAAAGCATGAAAGCAAAACAAGTAACAAATCTTTGGGTGCAAAAAGCAAAATCGCAAGAGGTCCGGTACCTGATATCCACGAGGATCCATTTCTACAAGTGGGTGAAAATCTCACACTGTGACTGTCAGAATTCGAACTTGCGCTTTTAGGTATAATCTGCTGCTCGAGTACTAACCAAGCTATGTCCGCGGGGGCAAAACAAGTAACAAATGTTATATATAAAAGCGGAGGTGCTAAAAATTACGAAGGTGTGTCCATTTTTTGTTTGCCATAATTACCTTTTAAAATTCACAATTATATTTTAATTACATTTACATTTAATTTCTAAGATGGCATTTAGGATAATTACTCTTAGTTTTCAATCATAGTAGTAACTTTCTCTATATTTTTGGTCATAACTTCACTTTCTCTCTC
>MKEJ01001905.1:1071-12112 GCA_001753735.1 Embelia ribes
CACGCACATTAATATATATGCATGCATACATACATATATATATATATATTTGCACTCCCATTGGGTTCAGAAATAGGCATTTGTATAGAATTAGGCATTTTGACCCCACTCCATTCCCAAGAGCATTCCCACCTCATAAATTAAAATCCACTTTCTAAAAATTAAAATTTTTCTTTCTCCCGTTGTATAATATAAAGTTTAGAAATTTGCACACAACATTCTTTTTCAGTAAAAACTCTAAATATTGGAATAATATATTACAAACATAATATATGTATGTGTATCCTATGTAGGGAGGTAATCGACTTAATGAGAGAGAAATATTATTAAAAAAAATTATTAGATTTCTTATCCCAAAATTTCACACAATCGATTGTGGAAAATAAAAGACCATAATGCAACATTTTTTTCACATGATTTCTCCAAAAATAAATTAAATAATGGATTTGGAAAGGTTGGTATGAATGCTCTAACCTTAAGAAAAGTTTTAGGGGAAATTACACTTTGCTCCCATGAGGTTTCTGAATATTGCAATTAACCCCATGAGGTATATGAAATTACACTTTGCCCCCTTGTCAACAATTAAGCTTGACTAATGTCAAAAAAGACTAACCTACCCTCCATATTTTCTCATACTCTAATTAGTGCTCATTTTTCTTTTCCATGTCACACCTGGCATATATATATATATATTATCATAAAAACATGAGAATGATTCATTAAATAATTTCTACTGCATGGTAAAACACTAACAGTGAGAATAAAAAAAGAAAATTATGATCTCATCCATTTACTTCTTGATGTAGAATAAAAGGGTTTAAAATATGTATTTAATATATTTTTTTAATGTAAATAATTATTTTCTATCTTCAATAAGTTTGTATTGAATAAAACAATATCTTTTAATTTTAATAACTCCCAACATATGAAAAAATTCAAATAAATAAAAAATTAAAGCATTAAAAAATACATATTTTTTCTAGATTATTAAAAAAATTTATAATGAAAGTCATAACAAGTACACGGAACTATTAAGAATATAATTTTATGGTATAAAATATATGTGATATTGAAGTTTAGATGAGTTGATCAAAATTGAAAAAAGTTTGTAGTTTTGCTTGGTGCAAATTTTATGCTACAGCCGTTACATCCCAAAACCGTTATCTAGCCACCGTTATAATTACAACAACTACCACCCTCATTTAAAATCTTGATTAGTCCTCTCGTGTAAGGTGATCGTGGCAAACGCCTTATTCTTAGGGGATTAAATAGCATTAGTTATGTTAGTTGGAACGTTCCTTGACTTGAACTCTAAACTTTAGGAAAGAGCCTCATTTCGGAGCGCAACTGTGAGTGCCCTAAGTCCCCAGATTGCCCGTCCCTAGATGTTAGTCACCATATAAAATTTAAAATATTTATTTGGGTATATTTGCGCAAACATTAGTCTGCATATCTGGGCAAACAGTCCCAGTGCTCCTTTCGAGCCCCTTCTTTTAGTCGAAAAATGGTCTGGAGGGATTATTATCCCATAGCACAGTTTGTAATGCATAAAACTGAAAGAAATAGAGAATCGGAGTAATGAATAGATCGTTATTTCAGTCCAGCATAGCCTGCGAAACAAATGCTTCCTTAAGTTTCTCTTGATTGTAACTTAGGAAAATGCTTTAGAGTTACCTGCCGAGGAACATTTGCTCGGCCAGAATGAAGGAGCTGAGAATAGCTACTATGACCATGTTCAGTGGGCTGAAAGCCGTCACAAAAACGGGTCCTCTGTCTTTCATTATCAATCCTTGAATGTAAAATGCAAGGCCTGAACATACTAAGCCCTGCCACATATATGAAAACATATACATGATGATCAGGTGAATCGGAAGCAATATCTTCTAGGTGTGTGCGATCGAATATATATACTAGGAATAATTACAGCCGTAATCTTTGCAGCTTATTTTTTGGCCTCGTTTTTTGTTTCTATAGTTTCAGTATATGTTGGCTTGAGTCTTCATTCTCTGAAACACTAGAAAGTTTAGTCTATTGATGGCATTTTCAATGTAATATTTGAATGAATTGTGCTTACGCTGTAGAGGGCTGCAAGCAATTTAGTGTCCCATTTAATAGCCCAGACACCCGGGTTGCCCCGCTCCATGACTAATGCCACCGCGGTTCCTTCAAGTGCTCCCAGAAAGCATATCCAAGCAGTGAGGGATAGCTCAGCCGGGTATGTCTGTAGCGTTATTGCCTAAACGAAAAAAGAAGAAGAAGAAGGTATTATATGGTTAACAAATTACTGCTGAGTTTGTTGTTTAAATATTCATTTTGCTATAAACATACTTGCAAGTTCATGAAACATGCCCAACTGAAGCAACCAATTGCCATCATTATCGAGCCCTTAACGGTATGTTGAGGGTTGGCTGCAGCCTGCTGTAGTTGATGGTGGTTACTTGCTCTAGTCCATGTTAGATCAATAATCGGTCCTTTTAATAGAGTCATGAGCATTGCACCCCCGATAGTAGTTGCAGTCCCGACTATTTTAGCTTGGCTTCGAATATTTTTAATTTTCATCTGCTCAAGCCTGGGAAAGGAATATTATTTGTTTGGGTTGTTTTGCTTCTTTTACTTGTACTTTTTGTTTTGAAACTAGACATTGTATTTTGTAGTAACTGCGCCTGGGAAAAGAATTCCAAATTTAGGAACTTACCAGAAGTTTTGTAATTTGACTTTTTGTTCCAGAATTCATACATGTATTCACATGCAAATGACTTTGAACCATTTCCATTTTAATTTTATCTTTTAAATTTCAATCTCGAAGACCGAAGAGAATCTAAAACTTTGGAACAATAAAAATTTCCTTTTCCTTTTTTGTTTAGTGAGGAACTGTGTTGTTTGAGGATTTAGGTAAACTATTTTCTTCGAGGAAATGAGAAATTTGTTACCTCAGGATCCAAGCTAATACAAATGTTACAGCTGGAAGAATGTTCGACATAGCAGCTGCAAATGTTGCTGTCGTATACTTCATTCCCAGAGTATACAAATTCTGGTCAATTACTGGCCTGTATATACACACACACCCACAGAGGTTGAGTATAGATTTGTACATGAAAGATATCAAGAAGAGAACATGTTTATGGTTTTACGAAGTTACTCAAGTGTGCTCAGCAACACAATTTTGGCGAAGATTGAGGGTGTCATGTTTGGTCTTATTTTCCTGTTGAAATAATATGTCAGTCGCTGCCTATTTTACTAGTTCAGGAAATAGATAGATAGGGGGAAGAGAGAAACAGAGACTGACTTCTCAAGAACAAATGCAAATGGGGTGAAGATAACGGCGGCAAAGGCATGACGATATACAACAAATACGTAGTTACTCATCCCCTCATTGAGTGCCGCCTTTGAAATAATATCCATGCCGGATAGCCCAACTTGCAAGAAAATCACTGCAAGGAACGGTTTCATCTTATGGTAAAGCTTAGTTCTGGAGTCATTTTCTACCGTGGTACTCATTTTTCACTGTCTATAACTATCAACAGAAACCTTTATATATAAATTCAATATTTCATCGGCAGTGGGATACAAATTTATAGGCCCATAATGCTCTTTCTGTTAGGAGTGAGATTAAAGTTCCATTATTGTTCAAAAAGGTATTGTCACAAAGCACTTTTCTTTTTGTGTTCCTATAGCCCAACTTTGCTTAAACAAATGAATTTCGGATGGAGAGCTATACAGGGACAATAGAGGCTACAATCATCATAATTAAAAAATCAAAAACCCTGATATTTAATATTAGAACTAGTTTGAAGCACGTGCATTGCCCGTGTGCATGTAATATTTTTCTATGAAAAGAATAAAGTCGTACAAATAATAATATATCAACATAAATATATGTGATAACATTGCAAGATTTACAATGCTAACTTGTATGAACAATATTGAAAAATTTATGTTTGTTAAGGAGGGTCCAAACCTAATATATTTATACCTTTTTAAAAAACAAAAAGAAAGGGTAAAAATAATAATGAAATTATTTTTAAAAAACATATTTAGAAAATACCATGTTAGGAGAAAAATTGATGTTCCAAATGCATTTATTCCTATTCTGTTTCTTGAATTTTGAATCATATGAAAAAGTTGATGGAATTATTTCACTATAGGGTCATCACCATCCACTTTCATTCAGAATTATTGCCATTAGTTGTATTTCGTTAATAATAAATTATTCAGCCTTATGCTTCAATTTATTTATGCAATGATCAACAAATGAGCATGTAGGAGATCTTATTTTTTAAATTCTATGACATACATATGAACTGCCACACAATTGAAAATTACTTTTTAAATAGTTATCATTAGTATATATTAAATCTCTTTTTGCTTTATTCCAAAGTAATATGGTATCACGCTCTCTAAAAAATCTACCCCTCGCATATGACAAGATCAAACTCCCCCTAAATTTTGATCCTTCACTATCTAGCCATACTGCATCAATCTCATGATCCCGATACATTGCCAAATGACTATGACGGTCCCCTTACCACGTTGATATCCTTGTAGCCTTGACTCAAATGGTCATTCTAAAAGCTTTGCCACACGAACTTGATGGTACATCCACCTATCCTGCTATCTTTGCGCCTTTCTATATAATCATCAATGATACCGTATAGAATGTTTTGTATAGGCTCATCAACCTTCGACTCTAATACCACTTGTTGAGGGGATTAAGCATTAAGTGGATACCCTTACTCACATATAAGAAATCACCATACACATTTGGAACTCATACCCACTTAAAAGACTAAGCAGGGTTAGTTGGTGACCCTATTAGCATACATTAAGTCTCGCTTTCTCCATTCGTAAGTGATGTAAGATAAGCAATAATTTGCTTTTTACACGGAGCACAATATCAACAACTACTTGATAAATTATAGTTCTCAATCATATCAATTTGTTTTTAAGAAAATTTATTCTAACTTTGATATACATATCGACCAAAAATTGTTACAATTGTAATGCCCAATAATTTCAAACAACCCCAAATACGTCAATAATGCCTAACCACATTATATAATCAAATAAAACAACTAGCAATCTTGCTTTATTATTAAACTACTCTAATATAATAGTAACAACCAAAAGTTAATCAGCCTTATTATCATATTTTTTGGCCATGCATCACTATTAAAAATAAATGAAATCACATTCTACATCAACTCGGCTAGTAGGCTCACAACTATCTGGAAAATGAAATAAAGTGTTGAATGAACAAAAAAAGTTTGATGATCCCAAGGGAGCTTCAATCTATCCTATTCTCAGTTCTCATGACTCCTAACCCTTAGTTCTGCTTGGCATTTTTATGCAAAATAACAGTAAAAAACCCAACAAGCAAGCACGAGTCAGAAATTGGTATACAATTCTAAAGAAATGAGAAATGTGTGCAAATATATTATGCAACAACAACGATTAAGTATAAGAGAATAAATATATCGTCAGCTGAAAACATACTACTACAGCTAACCATACCCCGACAATCAAATAATCGTCACAATCAAATACTGGGATACATTGTCCTCCCGCATCCTACTACCCAGTCAACAATACGTCTCTGAGACCAACAAATAGTCATCATAATCAACTGCCAGGATATTGTCCTTATGTATCCTACTGGCCACTCGTAAATCTTGTTTACAAGGGCATTTACCACTTTTGAGGGCTAAAACATGAGTACTTACAAGATACGGACAACACAAACTCCATATGCCACGATTGCCACAGAATATACGTTCTTTTCTGTGTTACGACCATCATGGAATGTACGCTCCCCAGCTTGCCTACAACCACAACTATTTACAACATAAGAATATGGGGTAAACAATTCTACACCCTAATTTTTTCACAGCCATACCTACGCTCAATCCAACATGTAAGGCATGCAATCGCATTATTAGGGTAATTATGTTATGTAACTTCTAACACAATCAAATCTGTAATGTCCATTTACGACCAATTTCTACTATTCAAATACGATTAAAAAGGCATGTATTTTTATTTCTTTCATTTTAAATAGTTCAATTGTGACCATTTTGCAACATACCATTTGAACGGTCATTTACTATTGTTCCCACGGTGGTACCATTCTCACGGCCCTAAATTACCATGCCCATAGTCCTCAGACACCGTTCCCACGGTTGTATAGCACAACACAACCCGTGATAGGCAAAAATACAGTTCGTAAAACCAACTAAAAATATATTCCGCAACAATAATAATAAATTATAAGAGAATAAATACATATTCAATTGAAAACATACTACTACAGCTAACCATACCCCAACAATCAAACATTCATCACAATCAACCACTGGGATATACTATCCTCTCACATCCTACAGGCCATTCGAAAACACATTTTTTAGGCAAACAAATAGTTATCGCAATAAACCTCCGGGATATAATGACCTTCCGCATCTTACCAGCCGCTCGAAAATATGTTTCTTAGGCCAACAAACAGTCATCACAATCAACCGTCGGGATATACTATACTCCCACATCCTATTGACCACACGGAATTACTATTTTTTAGGCCATTGACCACTATCGAGGGCCAATATATGAGTACTCACAATATACAACCAATATGGACTCCATGTACCATAACCACCACAGGATTTACATTCTTTTATGTGTTATGACCACTGTGGAATATGTGTTCCTACGTATGCCAACATCCACAACAACCTACCACAAAAGAATACGGGGTAAACAATTCTAATCCCTAATTATATCACGGCTATGCCTATGCTCAATCCAATATGTAAGGCATGCAATCACATTATTAGTTTAATTATGTCATATAACTTCTAACACAATCCTAATCATGTAATATCCTTACGACTAATTTCTACTGTTCAATTAGGATTAAACATGTTTGTCTTGTTACTTCATTCATTTTAAATAGTTTGGTTATGACCATTATGTTGCAGACTATTCGAATGATGCTTCTTTGCCTTTCCCACAGTGGTACCATTCCCACTATCCCAAAATATCATATCCACGGTCCCCAAACACCATTCCCATGGTTGTCTAGCATAGCACAACGTACAATAGGCCAAAAACACTGTTTATAAAACCAACTTTTTGTACAATATTTACAGTAACCCAACCCAAAATTCATACAAAGATTTCAATAGAATTGGAGTTCAGTTTTTGCAGCATACTGTATGCGACAACGATTGATTCCCCTTGCAAAGCTTGGAAATCAAATCCTAAATCTTTCTCTATGGCTTGTCAACCCAATCACGAGTGTCAAAACAATGAGGATGAGGAGAGGATTCTGATTTCGCCCTTGCTTCGTCATATAAATTTCTCTTCTTCTTGAATTGAGCGATTTGAAGTTGAGTTTTTTTCTCCCCTTCTTTCTTTCTTTTCCACTTTTTTTTAACACAAGTCCAATGAATGTAAGATGAGCGGAAAGAAAAAGAGAGAATAATTAACTTTCTATTCCCTTTTTCTGTTTTTTACAATATTAGTCCCCCTAATTTACAGTTTATCACCATTTATTCTCTTTTTATTTATAGGGCCTTACAGTTCTCTCCTTAAAAAAGAAAACTTCATCCCAAAAGTTTAAGTCATACTTGTAAACAACTCTGAGATCTTATTTCTCATCTCCTCTTCACGTTCCCAAGCTTTTCCCTCCATACCATGATGTTTCCAAAGCACCTGTACTAAAGGGATTGCCTTTCCTCGTAACACCTTCTCCCGACGATCTATTATAATAACTAGTTGTATCCGTATGTCACATCTTTTTCCATCATCAAGTGAGAATAGTCAATCACGTGAGATAGATCTGGCTCCTATTTCCATAACATCGATACATAAAATATAAGGTGTACATTCTCTAGCTGCGGTAGTAAAGCCAAATGGTTATTAGTTTTCTAACTTTCTCAATTATCTAGAATGGTACCACAAATATCGGCGATAGCTTTCCCTTCTTCCCAAATTGCATTACACCTTTCCAAGGTGAGACATTGAGGAATACATGGTTTCCTTCTTCAAATGATAATGGGTGCCTCCTTTTGTTGGTGTAACTCTTCTGACAACTTTGTACCGTCACTAACCTCTATCTGATCACCTTCACCACATCTGATGTTTGCTGAAAAACATCCAGCCCTAACTACAATAACTGTTCAACTCTATCCAACATATCGGGGATTTAAACAACCGAATATTTAATGCCTCATATGGTGCCATCCTGATATTAGAGTTGTAATTGTTGTTATATGCAAACTTGGCTAGGTGCAAATGGCCTTCCCAACTCCTTCCAAAAGCAAGCACACATGTTGGAATCATGTCCTCTAACGTCAGAATAATCTTCTCGATTTGCATTTCTATCTGAGGATGATAGGCAAATCTATTTTTCAATCTCATGCCCAAAGCATTCTGCATACCCTCCAAGAACTGTGATATAAATCTTGGATCTCGATAGGGTACAATGGTATATTGCACCAAGCAATAAAAAGATTTCCTTCACATACAATCACGATAATACTTCTGCTCCATCTTCTTTCTTGATGGGCAATAAGTGTGCAGACTTTATCTGAGCAAACTTCATCAATTTGTCTACAATCACCCATATGTTGTCATTCCCACCCCTCTATCACGGAAAATCACTAACAAAGTCTATCATAATGTATTCCTACTTTCTTTGCGGTATCTTAAGTAGTTGCCTATCATTACCTATCTTCTTTATGTCCCCTTTTACTTGTTGATACATCAAATACCGTGCCACAAACTGGGCAATCTCCCTCTTCAAACTTGGTAACCAATACATACGGCTGAAGTCATGGTATGTTTTGTTCCTATCCTGATGCACCGTAAAATGCCACCTATGCAAGTGCCTCAATACATCCTCCCTTATCGACTTCGGTACATATAATCAACCTCGGTATCTCAATTCCATGTGGTCCTCAACTATCCAGACTCAGGATTCCCCACTCTATGCTCTAGTATCAAATTTCTATGATCACGTATTACCCCACTGGGATTCGATAATTCTTTTAACCAACTCGGACTGTATGAACATAACAATTAATGTGACCCATTTACTGCCATCCATGAGCTCAACATCAATAAGCTCTAACCTAAACTCACCGGATGTCTTCACAGTATTTTATTCATCATATATAAGGCATTCTAGAATACACCAAGTCTTATGAATCAATGCATTGGCTACCGCATTCACCTTTCTCGATTGATAATGGAGATCAAAATTGTAGTGCTCCAAGTACTCCATCCACCATTTCTACCTTGTGTTCAAATCTCACCGCATGAAGATTTACTGAGGCTCTAATGATTAGAAAAGACCTTGAGCTTCTCCTCATATAGATAGTGCCTCTAGATCTTCAATGCGAATACAACTGCTCCTAACTCCAAAATAAATGGCGGGTAGTTCTGCTTGTGCACCTTCAACCATCTAGAAGTGTATGTGACTATACTTTCTTTTTACATCAGCATGTATCCCATACCTTTATTTGATGTATCACAATATACTGTACATCTCTCTCCTCTTTCTAGAATGACCAATACCAGAGCCGTGATCAATAACTCCTTTAGCTTCCTAAATGACTCCTCACACTTAGGGTCCAACTCAAACTTGATTTCTTTATGTATAAGGTGGGTTATATGGGATGCTATCATAGAAAACTTGTTTACAAATGTCCTATAATAACATGCCAGCCCAAGAAGCTATGGATCTTGAAGACGTTCTTGGGCCACTTCCAATCCTATACCACCTTAACCTTTAATGGATCTACTGCTATCCCTTTGGTTGTTACCACATTTGCTAAGAACTTTACTTCTTGTAGACAGAACTCATACTTTGACAACTTTGCATACAACTGATGCTCATATAACAACGACAACATAACTCTTAAGTATTCTCGGTGTTCTTCTACAGTCCTCGAGTCCACCAGAATGTCATTTATAAAACAACAACAAAATGATCTACGTACTCCTAGAATACCTTCATCATTAGGTTCATAAACATTGTTGGAGCATTCGTCAACCCAAAGAGCATGACCAAAAACTTTTAATGAACATACCGAGTCCTAAAAGATGTCTTTTCAATATCCTCCTATCAAATTATCATTTGATGATACCTCGAAAAAAGATCAATCTTTGAGAAATACTTTGACCCCTTCAACTAGTCATATACATCATCTATCCTCGGCATTGGATACTTATTCTTGATTGTAACTTGGTTCAACTTCCTATAATCGACACACATTCTCATCGATCCATCCTTCTTTTTTACGAATAGTGCTGGTTCACTCCATGGCAGCATACTCACAATGATTAACCCTTTACTTTGTAAATCATCAATTTGCATCCTGCCATTTACTACGGTGTCACATAGATAGGTCTCGTACCTGGAACGACAACTATAATGAATTCCACCTCACGATGTTGTAATGTCCCGAAAACCTGTATTAGTTATAATCGGTATTGCATTCATAGTCAATGTTCGTTACATTCGTAAATGTTTGTTGAACCAAAAGGCAAACCAAGAGGGGGGTGAATTGGTTTTTTGTAAAAATTACTGAGTTAAAAATCTTTCCCCCTTTTTAAAAAATGTGTTCTAAGAAGTATGATGAATAAACAAGTGATAATATTAATGAAAAGATTGAAAATAAAGTATAGGAAAGAAAATATAACATGGCAATATATAGTGGTTCGACATATAATATTTTCCGACAATGAATCGGTAGGACCCCTACATCCAGTCTTTAAAGTTGTATGCCATGAATTCCCTTTAGAATGTAATGTAACCTTTTACATCCTAAAGAACCGGTTAGTATTTTAGGTTCTAACCATGAACAAAATCTAGTAGTTTGATGGGCGCTACTTGCTACCTAAACCCTTGAGCTACCAGAGTTCCTAGTTCGAGCTTGTAGTTACAATCCAAGCACAATCCCTCTCAAACTACCCAAAACTCACTCAAGAGCAAAACTTGGAAGTTTATAACTTACTCCCTAAGATTACAACAAAGTTTAGT
>MKEJ01001917.1:0-18730 GCA_001753735.1 Embelia ribes
TAATATATTGAATGCAATATTTATTTTTATTTAAAATTAATATTATTAGTATATTGTATAAAGAGAATTATTATATTTTAACACAAAATTATCATATCTTTAAATTAAATTATTTTTTTAATAAGTACAAATCTTGTATAAAAAATAAAACCTCCTCTTAATATCTATTTTTTGGGGTAAATACATTCATGTGAAAGGATTTGCTCTCAATACAAGGAATTTTATTCTCGTAAGAAGCAATAATTTTTTTTTGTATGAAATTATTGTATTTTGATAATAAAATTATTATAAAGCGGGGATAATTAGTTACAATTAATTTTAATTAAAAAAAATTAAAAATACTAACAATAAATTATCTTTATTTTATAGTAATTTGTCCCAAAAATATAATAATTCCATTATATTATAAGAAAATAAATTATTGTATATAGAAGACTTCCCATCTTAATATCTTATCACATAGTCGGTAGGAAAACTAGAAGTGAAAATAAAAATAAAAATAAAAGAATTAATGCAATTCCTTCACATTGGTTAATCCCTTTTTTCGAATGGAAATTTAAAGGTGATCTCGGGATGTACTAATCCACGAACGTCGCTATAGATCAGTTTTCTCTCGCATACAGTGTGCGTAAATGTTGTCATCTATAGTTACTAGACTGGAAAAAAGTAAGTTTGATGTCTCGTAAAAAAAAAAAAAGTGAATGTTCATTAAACTCGTTTAAAATGATGTTTTCCTAATATCTCTATTGCCGAAACCACGTTCGAGTAGGCGTTCCATACTTATATTCTATCCAATTTGAAACTTTCATCGTCATATTTAACTCATATTCTGCTCCTATAACGTCAAATTATTATCGAATATGATTCATCTGATGAATCGAAACTAGATGAAAATTTACGTCTAAATAAAATATGACAAAAATAACATATTTAAAATGAGGGAAATCGACAAATTGAAGGAATTTTTCAATCAAATATTTAAGAGATGGTTTTGTAATTGTTTATATTGAAAATTACAAAATTTTCTCTATAATTTTTTTATTAATAAATTCTATTTATTTAGTTATAAAGCGTTGTCTTAGCAGTGTGAAACCTAGCCCATGCCAAGAGACACGTGGAATGTTTGATAGACACATTTATGTGAATAGATAGATAAATCATGATATTAATCAACATTATGGTTCTTAAAAAACAAAGTTACTATTTTGTAAAGTATGATGTTATAAAAATCTTATTTCCAATTTGGTCGGCAATAGAGAAAGTGATTGGGGATCTGAACTGTGTGAATGGAGTTCCATGTGCGCTTATGTCTATATCTAATCCAAACCTCTCGTCATTATTGACTTTTCATTTTAGAGTATTGCTTGATCTTTCTATGCATTTTTATAATTTTGACAAGATTTGCATTCCTGAAAAATGGCAATACTGAAATCGTAAAAACTCATTTTTAATTTGTAAAAAGACTATTTAGTAATTTATATAATTATTTGGTACACATATTTGAGAGGATGCCTTGGTGTTTACATTTCATCTGATTATCTCATTTCGTGTTCAGCCCTAGATTACCAAATCCTTTGTGTATAGGGATTGTTTACAGTCCCAATTTTTATTCTGGCTCCTACTTTTACCATTTTTTGAATTACAGGCCCGTCTCTTTCGCGCTCCAGCTTCCGCTATCGCTCCTACACCGCAAATTGGTGACCTAAATCCAGCATTTTCTGAAACTGATATTGGTATTATTTAAATTCCTAAATTGAATTTCTATGAGTTTGGTATATGCACAATTGCAACTTATGGGTCACGGTTGGAAACAAACTATTTAGAAACATGGATAAGACTGCTTAAATAAGACCCTCTTAAATTCAGTAATGCGAGAGCTTTGTGTAATAACCCATGTATATGTCATATCATATACAAAAAACTAAAAGCGGAGTGTTTTCATAGTACTGCGCCAAGTGACACTCCACATAAATAACACGTGACATTCTATCATTTATTAACAATTAAAAATTAATTTAATGAAAATTTGAATATGGATTTACGTGTTATAAAAAAATAATTTAATGGAAATCATAAAATTTTCATGAGTTACAAATTATCATTTCAAACATATTGAATTTGGTACAAATTAGTTTGAGCATTTTCTAAATTTTATTAGTGGTGATAATAATTTTCGGGCTTTGGGACCACTTTTTTCCAAAAATTTTTGAATTATGAATGGAAATTTTTAACATCCTAGGAATTTCCGAGATTATTTAGAACATATTTTTGTAAGAGAAATATAAGCTATTATGTTGGGAGAAAATGGAAATTTAGTAAAATATAAAATATAAAATTTTGAGGATTTTTGTATGGATAACAAATCATATATTATATACAATAATATAAAAATAGAGCCTTCGAGCTAGAATTGCACAAATTGACGCTCTATATTTTTGAAACGTATAAACTTTTCCACTAATAAATATTAAAATTTCAATTAATAAAATTAAATTAATTTAAAACTAGTTAATACAACATAAGTTAATGAAGAATTTATAATGACAATTGAATGTATACATTGATGAAAATTAATGACAATTGAATATAAAATATATAAATTCTTTTTCATTTACCATGACTAAAATAATTATATTAATCTTTATTAATAAACATTAAATTTTAATTAATAAAATAAATTTAATTTAATTATTGACTTATCTTTAACGTTTCTTAACGGTTAAGACATACACAATTATGCATTCAAAATTGCATACATAATTTCTCAAAAAAAAAAGCGTACATAATTACTAACAATAAAAGAAAATGTTATATGCATATGATACTATTGATAGTAAAAACAAAAGGATAATAAGATAAATTAGTTAATAAAAAATAAGTTAATGAATAATTAAATTAATAAAATTAAATTGATTTAAAATTAATAATAAAAAATAAGTAATAGAATTTTTTTAATGACAATTGAATGTATACATTAATGACAATTATCATATCATATATAATAAATATATAATAATTTTCTTAAAGTTAAAAGAGTTAGCGACTGATATTTAATTTTTTCATAACAAATATAATTGATTGTGAAATTAATTATTATTTGTAATGATATATCAGTTACTATTTGACTACAATTATATAAAAAAAATGATTAAATCAATACATATCATATCATATCATAAACAATAAGCTAAAAACAGAGTCATTGCACGGTATTGCGCCAAGTGACATGATTAATTAATTGACATATGTACATTTTACATTGGTTAAGTAAAAAATAAATTAATGAATATAATTTCATAAATATGTATCGATTATGGTGTAAATAAGATGACAAAAATAAAGCATAAACGTTGCATATAACTTGGAAAACGGAATTTTTTTATTAATTGAGAAAATAAAGCATCTACATTACTTAAAAAACAACTAGAAGCAAAATATAAACTACCACCAAAATTATTTGTATATAGAGAAAAGAAAAATATTTCCCCCAACACTTTTATACCCCAACCTCTTTCAATCTCATCTCTCAAATAATTGTAAATTATATTATTATTCTTAGGAGATTATCTCGACTGTCCACTTACAGCTTTATAAAAAGATAAGTTTTTTTTTTTTTTTGTGCCTAAGGAAAAATTTATCAATTGCATCATGCTATATTGTTGTTAAAGAGGTATATAATCGATATGCATATCTTCTTTTATCTTTTATATTCTATTTCTACTAATAATAGGGTAATTCTTCTTTTCTAATACTTTACAGAGTTTATTGCATATCATTTTTTTAATTGATTGAATAATTATCATGTAATTGCTCTATGCAAGTGGTGCTCACGTTGTTCAACATGTACAAAATAAAAAGATTTAGTTGTTCTTAAATAAAATCGTGTATATCTACCAAAATAAGGAAAAAACAAATTAAAATATAATTGAATGATTTTTTTTCCTTCTTTTTTCCCCCAATGGGTTGACTAACAAACACATGATTGAAAATTAAAGTGCATCGAGTTGTCGCCCATCTGTCTCTCTATGTCCCTCAATTTTTTGTGTTTTTAATTTGTTATGTCTAGTCTCTCACACTGAAAGAAAAATAGAAATGCATGAATTGATAATAATATCTAACGGTGCATATGCATATTTTACTAGAAGTCATACTATTCATATATTTTTTTTGCCAAATGCAAAAGTAACACTATATGAATTGTATCTAAATAGAGTTGTTCAAACTCGATTAATATCAAATTAGACCAATTAATATTGTCATTGGTAATATTTTAAAACTTTTTGGCTTTTATTTAGGGAGAGAAAAATATATTTATGAATTGTAACACATATAGAAATATTGATGGACAATTATTTTTATTATGGTTGGAATTTTTTTATTTATTATTATTTTGATGTGACATTGTAATATTAATGTGTGAAGGTACTTCATTTTTTTTCCTATATTTTCCTTTGGGTTACTCTATTGAACGTTTTGTACGACTAAATGGGTCTTCCATTTGAACTGTGATTATTTGTGCGGTAATATTGTGTCAAGTATAAATTTAAAATCTATAATTATGGAATAAACTCAACCGAAAAATATAACAAATTACTAAAAAGTAACCCGATGCATGTCAATTGAAATATTATAAATATTCAAGTTAGATAAATGATTATCATCTCACTTTTATGTTTAATTATATATTAACTTTAAAAAATAAATGGAATTTTATACACATCAAGTAAAAAATATATATATATTTAAAAATAACCCATGCAACACAAGGGCTATAAACTAGTATCCAATATTTGGAACTTGTGTAATTCATTTTTGCCCAAACACATCATTTCATGACCCTACCTTGTCCGTAAAATAAATATAAAACTAAGAAAAAACCAATAAATTTACACCATAGATAATTATGCGAAACTATAATTTTCTATCTGCACAATAGTCATTTTCATAAATATAGGGGGTGTAGGCATTTAACTTGATTCTATTTATGCTAATATCACAAAATTTTAAATGCATACCTCCTAATTCATAATAGTAGTACTAATTAAGCATAAGGAAAATGAACTATGGCATATAATTGGTAAAGAAAAATCGGTCAATCAAATGAAGAATCAACTTTTAATAAACAAAAGGTTAAATTTCAATCAAAACTTAAAAAAATGTCATATGACAGAGTTTGATATTATCTTTTTTGAAATAAATACAAACTAAAAACTTGTACCTTTTTATTTTATATATGTAAGCTTGGGTAAGAATCATCCCATCTCATATATGATAAAATGGGTTGAAAGAGTATATGAAAGAATTTGTGAAAAATCTCTTAATGTGTGTCTATTCCTTTCCAACGTGGACTTATTTATAAAGAAAAATGCCCTTTTTGTTAAGTTTAATTGGATATTAAATGAGAATTACAAGTTGTTTTATATGTTATTGCAAATTGTGAATGGTTTCCGTTTTATTTGAGAATTTAGGAATTAAATGAAACATTTTAATATAATAAATGTCATTTAATTTTTCATGAGGTTATTTTTCATCTATTAATAACAATAATAATGATAATAGTAATTCATAGTCGACACATGTCATTCTTTTAGGGTGCCACTTGTCGCAACCTAACATGAAGGCTCCGCTTTTAGCATGATATGATGTAAAAATTATATGTATATAGTATGTAAAACTTGCTCTTGTCCCTTACCAATAATGTTAAATTAAATTTATTAATGCACCCCTTAATTGAAATCATTTTAAGAAATGGCAATGCATTGAAATAATAAATTGAATAACTATATTTATTATATGAGAAGGCCAATTAATATTTTAATATTGCACACGTGTCCCCAAGTCAGGGGCACCACTTGGCGCAATATTATGCAAAAGCTCCATCTTTAATTTATTGTATATGATAAGATATAATATATTCTAACGTTTCAATTTTATTTGAGAATTTAAGAATTAAATGAAACATTTTTAATATAATAAATGTCATTTAATTTTTCATGAGGTTATTTTTCATCTATTAATAACAATAATAATGATAATAGTAATTCATAGTCGACACATGTCATTCTTTTAGGGTGCCACTTGTCGCAACCTAACATGGATGTTCTGCTTTTAGTTTATTGTATGTGATATGATATGATATGATTGTTCTGGACGATATGATATGATTGTTCTGGACTATGGTACATTAAAGTAAATTATGCAGCTTTTCAAGGGAAGAGATGACAATAGCATGAATAAGAATATGAGGAAAATCTATTTTGACTCGTATAGAAGGGATCAAGGAAGTTTGCCTAAAATAACTTTACATCTTACAAAAATTATGATTTGTTCGAACTCCAAGTCGCCTAGATAAAATGGATTTGAATTGAGTTTACTTGGATGCGATTAACAAAATGGCATACATCGTTTGATAGTAGCCCTACTAATACCAAAACAATATGGGATGTTAGCATCACCAACCAAAAAGATGGTCCATGCGCATTATATTGGCATTGTTGAAAGATGCATGTTATAATGTTATTTATAGTTCGCCAGTGTAACGCGATTGCATCGGCTTTAATATGTATATTGTTTGGTGATAACTGATTAATGCATGAAATGTAGTTAATACATTCAAGCATTGAATAATGATGACAATCATAACCATATATGATTATAGTCATCGAAAGGGTGATAATCATAATCAACCACCATAATGCGTTCGTAGTGTCAGGAAAAAAGTTCAAAAGGTTGAGATTGAAAAGAGAGCAAAAATAGCATGTATATGCCATGCTTTAGGGCTTTTGAAGAGATATTATGTATGTATTGACTGCACAATTATCACCTTATATTGTTGTTAACTAAACACATGTGATCCATTGGCATTACTGTAACTAAGAGTGGACAACGATGGAAACCATTTGCCCATGAGATTGCTAATATCCAAATGGACGACTTCCATAATCTTCACCATCCATTACAAGCACATCTATTGCAGTAACATGACATTATAATCATTGTTCTTATTAAGCACAATCGAGATTGACCTGTCCAAAGTGAAAAGCAAAAGCGATTATTGATCCTACACAGTGGGGTTTTTGAAAATACAGGATCTATCACCTTATGATTGTTGTTAAGCCAAACACATGTAATTCATAGGCACTAGTGTTACCAAGACCGAATGCGATGGCAACTACCCATCCATGTAATTGGGATTATCCAAATGGGCATCTTATAATCTCAAACGTCCGACAAAATATAACTTTTACGGGACATAAATTGTTATAATTGTTACAACAATGAACCATCGATATTGAACAAATGTTATCCACACGAGCACCTTATAATCTAAACCGTCCATTACAAATATTTATGTTACCCTGTATAATTTTGTAACGGCCATTACAACAACACGGGCCAATGGCTGCAATCTTTAATGGACTGCAACAACTACCAGCCTAATTGGTGTTGTTAGTAAAAATACCGATAATCTAAATAAAAATAATGTGGTCGGCACACAAATTATATATAACAACGCTTCTAATACGAGGCTTTGGATTTTTTCTACAATGATCCAGATCAAAACTACAAAGTTGCAGACCACAGACCCAATTTTAACAACAATGGACGGTCGAGATTAAACAATCGCTTAATAATTATATATATAGTATCCAGAGGAGCAAAGGGAATGTGTTGATTGCCACGCGTTGGGGCTGTGAGAGTGGGGGTCAAGACACATTTGTGTCCGGAAATTGATTCCATCTTTCGTGAAATTAGGGCTTCGCGTTCGTCTCTCGATTTTGAACTCAATCGCATGATTTTTCTCTCTCTCTCTCTCTGAATCTCTCTCTCTCTCTCTCTCGCTCCCTCCTTCAGCTTCTTTCCCTTACTGGTAAGGTTATCGCTCTCTCTCTCTGGTGAGTTATTAGTTGCATATTTCTCACTGCAGCTGCTTTAATTACTGGGTTTCGAATTTCAGATGACTTGTCAAGTAATTTAGACCTATCTTCTACTGCTTGGTTATTTTTAGTTTTGTTTTATGGTGATTTAGCATGCATATTAGATTGAATTTACAATATGAAGGCTTAATTTGTTAATTTAATCCAGACCAGGCTGCTGTGGCTTGGTTTATTTCGGGGGTAATTTAGCACGCGGATTAAATTGGATTTTCATTTGTATGGGAAATGCTTAATTTGTCATATAATTAAGACCCGGCTGCTGCGGATTGGTTAATTTTATTTCACGGTTATTTAACTTGTAGATAATTAGGATTTTCATTTGAAGGTTTAGTTCATGAAGGAGATGCTTAATTAATCATGTAATTGAGACTCAGATGCTGCTATTGTGGCTTTATTATTGAAGTCAATTTATTTTATGGGTAATTTAGAATGTAGATTGGATTGAATTTGTCGTATGAATGCTTAATTTTGTATAGGAAATGCTATTGATGCAGTAGTTTTTATAGACATCAGACAATTAAAGTGATTCCGTATTTATGTTGTAGGTAAGCAATCTCGTGCTTGTTGCCTTGACATCGTGTTACGATTTAATGGGCATCAAAAGCACTCATTTATTTTTATTTTAATTTTTGGAAAGTTGAATTAGCTTGTTATGTTAGTCTTGTCATAAGATGGACAATGAACATAGGATACTCTGTATTGCATTATCAACTTCAATATGAAACTGAGAAAATAACTTTTACCTGAGCCTACATGTATACATACTGGGATTAGAATGCCTTTTGTAATGCGTTTAGGTTATTTAAGCTCTCCCTGGTCCTGCCCATTGATCTATTCATATATTTGCAGCCATCTTGGTTTACGTCCTCTTTTTTCTTTTTTTATGCCCTTTAAACCCTTCTTTTTTTCTTTGGGTGGGAGATCATTGATCTCATCAGAAGATTACCTCTGTGTTTATTGGTGTTTTTTGGCTTTCGGATTCTAATCATTCTTTTCATTATAAGTTTGGACTCGGCATCTTTTAATTGCAGCATTGAAGACTTGATATCATTTATTTAAAATTTCTTAGCGAGAATATGGGACTTAGAACTTGATTCGGATGTCTTCAGCAGGATACAGATGGAACCACAGGTTTCCCTAGACCATGAGGCAAACACTCACCCTGCGAATATCAGAATTAATGAGTGTGGTTGTGGTGGGACCACTTCTGCTCAAAAACTTGATGAACTACAGCCAGGTACATTTTCCTTTATTATTTGTCTTTGTTCCCGTTTCTTGTATTAGTTTTCTATAAGATACATGTTATTTAATTGAAATTGTAAAACTGCACCTTTTATTGCAGCTTCCTCTGGAGGTAAAAAACCCACACGCCAATGGGCTGCTTGGACACGCCAAGAAGAGGAAATGTTCTTCAATGCATTACGGCAATTTGGAAAGGTATGATGGGATGTAGTCTAGGAACTTGGATTTGGATTTGTTTTTCTGGATACAAACTAATGCAATATTATGATTTCCTGTAACAGAATTTTGAAAAGATCACTGGTCGTGTTCCCAGTAAAAACAAGGATCAGGTATTTTAATTGATGATGAATTCTTTATTCATAAATTTTCTATTTATAGTGGGTTGAAGTTGCCTGTTTTGGCATTTTGTAGGTTAGACATTATTATTATCGCCTTTTAAGGCGCATGAACAAGCTACTGGGCCCTGAAGTGTGTCTTGATGCCAGAAACTCCAAAGATACTAATGCTGCAATGCTCCGATGGTAAGTTTTAATGTTGCCTTCTACTTAATGAATATTTGTTTCTGATGTGGTAAATTGTTCAAATTAGTTTGAGCTTGGTATTATTTAGTACGTTTATATGGCTATACAGCTATGATTGCCATAAATGCCTGGTGTAAATCAAAATTTTCAAATAGCATGTCTTGACCTGTACAACTATGTTTCGAATGTATTGGTAGATTGTTCAAGTCCAGGTGATCTCTGGCATGATATAATCTCTTTGTACAGGTGGACTTTGCTCGAAAAGTATAGTTGCAAATCCTCAAAGCTACACCTGAAACCAAGAAGATTCAAGATATTTTTAGAGACTTTGGTTAGTCGGACTATCATTATTAGATGATTGTTTGCATGTATGTTAAAAATTGTTTTTTCAGAAAATGTTAAATTAGTTTATGTTGGCTTGAAGGAGAACCAACTCTTGAAAGATCGAAAAAAGTATAAAAGGAAACAGCCTTCTCAACGGGAAAATTGTTCACCTACTACACCAATAGTTGTCTCTCATCAGGGACGAGCATCAGTGCATGACGGTCCTGCAGTTAGACTGGTTCTTGTTGACAGCCAGAATATTCAACAATCTAACTCTGTGAAAGAAGTTTCTTTAAAGCGCAATGTAAATATTGGAATTAATCGTAAGAATTGCAAATCAGAGTCTTTCCCAGCATCAACAGTGAGGCAGCGGAGAAAACCAGGTGTATTTCATGATTTGAAACTAACCATGTGTGCTTATTGTTTTAGTTTTTATATTTTTTAACAAGTACAATGGCAAATGAAGTATATGACTCCTTTGAGGTCCTTTAAGGTCAAGGGTGTTTAGTGACTGCTTCTGCTATTGACTGTTCATAGTCAACCTTGATTTGATATGCAGTTTGGTTTTTGCTAACTCGATTTTTCGGCTACCTTAATTTAGCTTGTGCACTTTTTGGTTGAAAATTTGCCTGTCTACTGCTAGTGGTTTCACCTTATGCATAGGCAAGCTTTAGAATGCATGGTCATTGTTTTGCTTGCTCATAACAGATAGAAATTACAATGAGATTCATTTGTACTGCCTTTACTTTCAATAGCTGATGCATTGCCTTTAGATACCCGAAGTATTTGGCTATATCATTTTGTTCTCTAGGCTAGCAACTAGTTGTCATAGATTCTTGCATGTTCTTGACGCTTTGAGGAGTCGACTCCTTCTAGTAGGTGTGTAGAAGGTTGCTCATTCGAACTAATTTTATTTTTTGAGCATGGGGGCATTAGTTTTTTTTTATTCTTTATTTATTTGATTTCTGGAGAAAGAGAGGGGAGGTGGGAGAGGAGGAAAAAGGAGGTGGGGAGTTGTTTGAGCCCATAACTTTTTCGTGTGACACTTGGAATTGGAGATGATATGTCTCTGTGGAGCTTTTGAGTCAGATACCTTTTTCCTTTTTTTCACATCCTTTCAACTAAGTTACCTATTCTCCAACTGGAACCTAAACTACTTCTTGCTGTATGTCTAGTGGTGCATGTATATGTCTTCACCAGTTTGATTTCCCATTTGCTTGCTGTTAGTCATTTCCGTTTCTCTGCCTGTACTTGTAAATTTTGTCATCTCATTGTTCCTGTATGGGTGTCACCTTATGTTAAGCAGCTACTGCCTCAAAAGCTGCATATAAAAGATGGGAAAAGGCTGCAATTGCTGGAGTCTCATTGGTTGCTGAAGCTGCGGAGCACTTGGAGCGTACAACCATTGATAAAGAGGTTGACGAAGTCCAAGGTACATTGTTGAGTACTTATGCAGATAAGTGGAGCATTGAATTATTTCTGCTAATAACGAATTAGTGGGAGGTTGTACATGACATTATGCAGGATATGTTGACATTCTCTAATTTAAAACTCTACTTTCTAGACCAAATTGTTTCTGATCCTGCTGGGAGCGATGTGCCTTCTTGTTCTGCTCCTTCACCAAATTCATTTGTTGACAATAATGCTCAAACTTCTGTCAAACTAAAGCTCCAGTTGTTCCCAATTGATGAAGGTACCCGAAAGGCCTTGGAAATGGTAAGTCATCTTCTCCTTTCTTTCAGTAAAAAAGAAGGTTTTAACAATTAAGAATGGGGTAACAATTTTTACTATGAGTTAGTTGTGGTTGGTTTTGAGTAGGGGTGGGAACGAGTTGAGTCGAGCCGAGTATTGCTCTAATCGAGCCGAGTATTTCTCTAACCGAGTATTACTTTAATTGACTCAAATTTCATTGTTATGTCCAAAATCCACTCGATAAAGAGAATCAAATAATCAACTAGATTTGATAAATGTTCGATAAATTATTTTAAAATACAATTTATATATTATATTGAAATAATAAAATTGATTACTTAGGGTAAAGTATTTTTTCATGTTATTAAACAAGTAAGGGTCAAATCTTGATAATGGCATGCAATAAAAAAATTTATTTTTAACTTATACACACACATATATACATACATATTTTTCGAGTTACTCGCGAGCTAATGAATCGAGTAGATCATTACTCGAGTATTCAAATCGAGTATATTAACGTAATTGTGTCCTACTCGTTTAATTCACGAGTCAAGTTCAAACCCAATGGTTATCGAGTCAAGCTCGAGATACTCGCAAGTAGTTCTGTTTGTTGTCACCACCAAATGTGCCCAATCATTGCCTCTGTGATAGCTGCTAGTGCATAAAAATATTACTCCATCTATCCAATTTTAATAGGTCCGTTTCAACTTTTTTTTGTCCCAAAATATAGTCCCGTTTCTCTTTTGAGAATTTAAGTGGAGTATTAGTTTACTAAAATACGCTTATTAATTGCATTTCTTTTTTCTAGTTTACATAGAGAATGAGATAGTAAAGTTTATTCAAATACTAGTATAGATTAGGTAGGCCAAGAGTTTTTCGATTAACTACACTATATTCAACACAATTCTACATTATAATTTTTTCACACATTATTTTAAACTCAAACTTCACTCTATTTTTACAAATTCTTATCAAAATGACAACAATTTGGAGAAAACGGGTAATAGCTTGAAGCAAGAGGAGAAAAATTTGCCCGATGGAAATATTACATATTGTGATTTATATAGGAATGGAAAACCACTTATTGATCTAAATGCTCCACCGAATGAGGATTGTTATATATCCGTAGATCAAATCCATGAACTTGTGGATATTGATTCAAATCAATTAGGGATAGAGACGGAGACAAATTTTCCATGTGAAATGGTTCTCCTAGATATTGATTTAAATTAATAAAAATATTGTGTATAATTATTCATTTTAGTGTGATTAGATTTATTGTGAATGCTCATTTTTATAATGGCCCAATCCAAAATTTGAATAATTTTTTGGGGAATTTTTTAGGCTCCAAGTTGAAATTTTAATTAAAAAAAAATATATTATTTTACTTATAATAATTTAAAATTGGCTTCAAATTGAAAATGTTTCTAACATTTATAGTGTCTAACTTCATTCTTTACCCACTATGTATATGGACAACACACACATGATACATATAATTTTTTTTTCATATGCCCCATGCAAAACCAGCCCTTTAATTCTCAAATTAAAAATAATACTACTATTGTACTATTTTGGAAAAATGTAATAATAGTATTAATTAGGGGTAGAATGGTAAAGAGACTAATACTTTCTTCGATTTTATCAACATTAATTATATTTTCTTAAACTGTGTAAAAAATTAAAACGAATCTATTAAAATGGGACAAAGGAAGTACTACTATTGTATTATTTTGGAAAAATGTTGTAGTAGTAGTAATAGTAGTAATTGGGGGTATAATGGTAAATAGACTAATATTATCAGCATTAATTATGTTTTTTTAAACTATTTAAACCACTTCAACAAAAAAGGCTTAAAGCAACATTAATGGAACTATTAAAATAGGATGAAGAAATTACTACTTTTACTTTTATAAAAAAATTAAAATACATTAAATATTATACATCCGAAGCTATGAAAAGTCATAGACTTCCGGGAATGAGGAGAATAATGAGACCTATTAGGGGACATACAATACAATACAGACGTATGATCATTACATTTCAATCGGGTTATTCTATTTCACCTAATAGAATGAAAATAACTTAAATCAAAATATTTAATATGATAGACAAAGATAAAGCAATAAACCATAAACCATAATTTCATTTTACTTTTGATATTTATATTATGTAGATATAGATATAGATAGATATATATCTCTTAAAATGGCAATAAACAATAAATCCTCTCTCTCTGTATATAGCATAACTCTTTCCCCACGCGTGCGTCGGCCTCCTCTCTCTCTCTCTCTCTCTGTCTCGCCAGGAGCCGCCTCCTGCGCCGCCGCCCTCCGCCTACGATGGACCACCAGTTAGGGCTCTTTGCGGAGGACTCGGCGGTGCTTAACCGGGCCATCCTGGGGGCTTTCCTGCCGGATGGGTTGTGGGACCCACTCCCGCACGTGCTGCGGACGTGGCTGAGGAACTACATTGGTGCCAATCTTATTTACTTTGTTTCTGGGTTCCTTTGGTGCTTCTACATCTATTATCTTAAACACAATGTTTATCTTCCTAAAGGTATACATACATACATACATACATACATACATACATATATATATGTTAGCTTATATATACTCCTAATGTTTGATCTTTTTCTCCTTTTGAATTTTTTCTTTTAATTTTTTTTTTCACTTTTAATATTATTGATTGAGTGAAATTTGCATGTTACCTCTTGGCGTTGAGAGACATCTTAGATGCAATTGTTTGTTTAATTAGTTGAACTTTGTAGAAAATTATCAACAGGAGCTAAATATCGTAAAAAAATTATTTCAACAAATAAAACTACATGTGTGAATTTTTTTTTACCAGAAAGCGATTTTTCTCACTTATTTGAACTTTCTCATATAAAACAAAACTTTGTATCACTTTAGATTGGGACTTGTAATTGGAAAAACCACAAGAGCCACAAGAGCAAGAACGGTATTAATAATTGAGAGCCGATGTATCTCTTATCCACGAAGAATTTATTAACACCCTCCTTAGCGAAAAGGGCCCTATATATATTGGGCTTGTTTGGTAAGATGCTGAGCTAAATTAAATACTTTATTTTTTTCACTTAAAATTAAAATATGTTTTGACAGATTAAAAAAAAAATCTAACTTAAAATTAAAATATATTTTGGCGGATTAAAAAAATTACTTATTATACTTTTGAGGGATAAAAATATACTTCTTTATAAATAAATGTTTTTATACATTTTTTTAAAATTATATTTCTTTTATACTTTACACTACTATTTATTTTTTACGCCTTCCAAAACAAAAAATTAATTTTTTTTAACCAAATACATATACTATTTATAAGTATTACTCATAAGTATATTTTTCTACTTGAATTTAAAAAATAATTTTTTGTCTTTATAAGATACAACCAAACAAAACAATTCGCTTTTAGCAATATTTTTATTTTTTTTAGTTTTATGGTACTTTATGTATTTGGTTTCTTCGTTGAATTGAGAATAATCATTATGGCAGGTCCTGCATGTTTAATTTGACTGTTTCTCTCTTTTTCTTTTTTCCTTTTCATTGTTGCTCTGGTCCAGTGGGAAGATTCATATTGGGACATAAAAAAAAAAAAAAGAAAAAGAAAAAGGAGAAATTACAATTTACCAACTCAAATATTTAATTTACTTCTTTTTATTTATTCTTAAAACTGGAATCGCAATTAAGCAGATTCTAAGCAATTTTTCAAAAAATTAAAAAATAAAATAAATAAAAGCATAAAAATATAATACTTGCACCAAATTAGAAATTTTTTCCCCCTAAATTTCTTTCCACTCAAACCTAGCTTTCGCTTGAAATTTGTTCCGATGGATGTGATATAACATGTTTTTTTCAAAATTTAACCATCATGTTTTACTGCAGATGCCATACCATCAACAAAGGCAATGCTATTACAAATATATGTAGCTATGAAGTCCATGCCATGGTACACGGCTCTCCCTACGGTCTCCGAATATATGGTCGAAAACGGGTGGACTAAGTGTTTTCCGAGAGCAACCGACGTCACGTGGCCTGCGTACATTTTCTATCTACTAATATATCTTCTAATTGTCGAGTTTGGGATTTATTGGATGCATAGGGAGCTGCATGATATTAAGCCTCTCTACAAGTATCTCCATGCTATTCATCACATCTACAACAAGCAAAATACTCTTTCCCCTTTTGCTGGTAAGTTTATTCAAATTTTTGTCCAAAAAATTCCTATTTCCAATTAATTTTGATTGAAAATAGTGTAGCTTTTACGGTCAACATCAGCCTGTTTATTTTTAGCTTTTCTCATGGTTTTGTGGCCTTTTGGTGGCCTTTTCTTCGTGAGGGCTATTAGAGTACTATTTTTGTACTAGCTTTGGTTGCCCCACGATTTGATGGTGCGACTTTTGCCAAAACACGAAAATATCATATAATCATTAATAAAATCAATTCGGGGCCATGTTTTGAGTGTACAAAATACCCCACGTGGCCTCCTAACTACTGTGCAATCGTTCTTTCCAGACTCGGATTATCAATCTCACACACGATTTTAAATATCTTCAGCTAGTTATCACGACGTTATTCTGTTATGTAATGATTTTGTTGAAAATTTAGATTTTTTTCATAAATATTATGAGAGAAAAATTGTTAAGCCTTGTCACTTAATAATTTTGAATGTTTTCGGGTACGAGATGTATTATTTACAATGTCAAAATTATAAATTGGTGTGAATGAAATTGACCTTAAAATGATGCATGGTTCGACTTGTGCTCGTCACGGGTGTATAAATATTGAGTGTGCGCGGTTTGTGTATGTACAAATGTATTGGTGAATGTGTGTGCATGTATTTTGATGATTAAATGTATATTAATGGTTATGTACATACATGTACATAGATATACATGTATTTGGGTGAATTTTCATTCATGTACATACATTTACATCTACATACATGTATACAAATTAATTTTTGTACATGTACATTACACACATATGTTGGAACCAATTATGCCATGCATGTATAATGCATGAATCGTATAGATAGTCCTAGAGAGTATCGCATCACGAAAGGTTCGATCAGGCGCCTCGATTGCAGCTCCCATCGGGATGGAACGAGCATACATTGTATCTTGGGAATCCATTATCCTTATAGGTTAGAAGCAAGTTGGCTGATGGACAGATTGAGTTTAAGAAGATACGGTTAAACTTTTATCTCGTCTGGGATTAAATCCAAGCAAGTTCTTGCATTTGCATTAGTGGTAATTTTATAGAGTATTGTAAGTGTTTCAAAGTTGTAATTAATCAAATAATTTTTTTTTTTCCAACTTTGTGTTGATTATTTAATTATCTCATAAATTATTACTGTGCCAATTTTATTTATTATTGATACAACAGATCCAACATGTTTCAGCCTACACCACCACCGTTATTGTTATCATTACACTAAAAAAAATACGTAAAGATGAACAAAATTCGTGACTCCGATTTTCGCTATCGTTACGCTATGGTCGTTACGGTCCAAAATCGTTAAATTATCTCCGTTGTCATTACAGCAGCCGCCGCCGTTATTTAAAACGTTTGTCTTGTGATTAAATTTTACAATTATATGAACATATACATCTTAAACTTGAACTCTTGACAATTTTGGTGATCATTCCCCTCGGGATATATTAGTCCCCTATTAATTGAAAATCCCAAATGACTTTTAGTCGAGTGCAATCTAGCACAATCCTAAGCAACAAATGCCTCATAGTTCTCACTTGGTTAATATATATACTTGATCAATACCTTATAAATAGAGTCTTGTAGTACTCCTTTGTACATCTTCAGCATACCTAAGGAGCAATATCTTTTGTTTTGCTTATTGATTGTGTTTGTGTTTTTAGTAAGGTTTATGTATCCATATAGTGCTTCCGTTGTTTGAACATATATAAGTAGTCGTCATTGATTGAACCCGAGAACTTGCTCAAATGCAAATTTTTTCGTACCCAGGTTTGGCTTTCCACCCTTTGGATGGGATTTTACAGGCTCTACCGCATGTTATCGCGCTCTTCATTGTCCCGATTCATTTGAAAATGCATTTGTTCCTTGTATGCTTCGAAGCCGTATGGACAGCAAATATACATGATTGCATACATGCGAAGCTGTGGCCCGTGATGGGTGCGGGCTACCACACCGTCCACCACATTACTTACAGACATAACTACGGACACTTCACGATATGGATGGACTGGATGTTTGGAACTCTCCGTGATCCCCTCGACAATGAGTCCAAAAAAGTGGTGTGATTCTTATGGGTCGATTGAGGTTATAGCTTTTTTCGCCTAATTATGATTGCAAGTCAATTTGTTAGCTCTTTTGGGGGAGGAAATGTTGTCAATTATTTGATTTGTATTTGAGAAATAAGGAACTCTCTTGTGCTAAGCATCTTTGTATTGATACATAGTGATGCATATGCAAGATTTTAGCTGGCTTGAAGAGGTTTGAACATTTTGAATTTAATTTCTCCAAACATTTTGTTATCTAGACTTCATCCATTCCTTTTTTATTCACTGAAAAAAAAAAAAAAAACTTTTTAAAGCTTTTCATTGTTGAAATACTAACTACAAGACCAATGCCAAGGCGAATGCCAGAATAGAGTGGGTCTATAAAATAGAAACTAAAAAATACAGTATAATTTATGAGCATAAGGCTATGGATAAGCTCCATTCTCCATATACACCTCCTCATATCTTTATCAATTAGTACGCCTATTCTCAATAACTAAACCGTACACAAAACATTATGCAATGCGAACCCGCTTTCGATATATAAACTATTTATATATATATATTCCCTCGAGAGTTTTTGTTTACTTCTTCACTCAACCGCTCGAATGGCGCCCGGATGAGTTCCTTGCTTGTTTCTCCATGTTTGGTGAACGAGGAGAAACCGGAGTCGATTTCCCTTTCAGAAGCGCCACAACATCATCAATAACAATCTCGACGACCTCTGG
>MKEJ01001929.1:0-11143 GCA_001753735.1 Embelia ribes
TACTTGAGTTTACTTATGGCTTAATAATATGACACCTTGGATTCCTTTCGGAATTTATGTAATTATAGTTGATATCAAAGCTCTAGGTTAAAATACCTATAGACAGTGGTAGGGACCATTTGCTTTAAGTATTATGAAGTACCTATTGACCAACTTAGAATCTTGACCAGGACTACTTGTTATTGATACATACTCTTGTTTTTATCTTATAGTGAAAATGGTTATGGTTATTCGCTGTAAAGGTATAATAAGAATAGTGCAAAATTAGGTTGATTGCGCTCCAACTTCAGGACAAGGACGTGGTACCACCTAACCTGCTGCAGTTGTTGGACAAAAATGTGGTCATGATCATTCTGGACGAGGTCGTGGGCATGGACGTAGTCAAGGACAAACTAATATTACCCAAGGAAGGGGATGCGGTCACGGCATAAATTCCATGCCTATCAGAGCAACTGTTGAACATGACCCAGTTGTTGAGGAGGATGTTCAACCGGAATGGGTCGAGGTAAAATTTTGAGGATGCAAAGAAAATAGTAGAAGAACCTAAAATTGATGTAGTGCAAATATAAAGGCATGACAATGTTGAGTTGTTGCAAGAGATTGAATGGTTGTAGAGGGCGTTAGACAGTGGAAATGATTCCTCAAGAGACCTGATAAAGTTTACTAAGTTAGGGCCGAATAAGTCTATTGGTGAGGAAATTCCGGAGAAGGCTGAGTGGTGGATCCAAGAGGTTGAGAAAGTATTGGATACACTAGACGTAGATGCAGACCATACTCAAATTAAGTATAATGTGTTCCAATTTACGGAACAGTCAGAGCATTGGTAGAACCGGATTAAACATTCTGAGATATATCTCAACTAACTTAGGGTAGTTTCAAGGAAATGATCTTGAAAAACTATTTACCAAAGGTTTCAAGGGATATATATCGTAAAAAAATCCTACTTTTAAAACAAGACTCGGAATTAGTGCATAGTTATCACACAAAAATTAATAAATTGGCAATACATATTGCAAAGTACATCCCTACTAAGAAAAAGAAAATTTGGAGGTTTGTGGCAGGATTGGACTCCTGGATCAAGTCTCGAATGGTGGGAGTGCCACGGGTTAACTTTGCAGATGTTGTGGACTCAGCTTTGAGATAGAGCGAACTAGTGAGCGGGAGAACAGGTAGAGAAACAAAGACAAGCTGATACTCATCATCATAATAACAATCAGAAGCGCAATTGTAATGGGAGCATGGTACATTCAGGGCCACCTCATAAGGCTCAATCGTCATCAACTACTATGGGGAGCAGACCTATATTTAATGGGGCGTGTTATACATGTGGAAAGATAGGGCATAAGACATTAAAATATCTTATGGGCTCAAACCTATGCTTTAGTTGTGGTTCACCAAAACATCGAGTAAAAGATTGCCCAATACAAAAGGCTAAGACACCTCAACCAATTTGGTCTTATGAATAAAACAAAAAGAATATTGGTCAACAAAATGGTCGTGGGGGGTAACATGAGACAGAATAATTATCAGTCTAGGACCTGAAATGTACCATAAATGGAAACTTCACAGGTTCTGATTTTTGCAGTACCAGGGCCTTAAGGAGAATTGGATACATTAGTTGTTTAAGGTACGATAATTGTTTATAATTCCATAGCACATGTAATATTTGATTCAGGCGCTTCACACTCATTTATAGATGCACATTTCTTATCGACTCTAGGGTTACAATTTGATTTTATGGATAATACTATGCATGTTGACACCCTTATAGGGGGGAGTATACTTTTGCAAGGTGTTGCATTCTACTTTGACTTGATAATCTTGGATATGACGTTTTTTGACATCATACTTGGTATAGATTGGTTGTCAATCAATTGTGGTTTCATTGATTGCTTTAAATGAAGGGTGTTACTAAGCACACCTACTGGAGAGAAATCTATGTTCCATGTAGATAGTCGTGACGGGTGGACTCTGATCCTAACAGAAGATATGAGAGGCACTCGGATAAGTTGCTTGTTGGTAAGTCTTTCATTGGTTAACTAAAAGGAAACAACTAAAGATCTTCCACCTGTAGTGGGTGATTATCCCAATGTATTTCCTAAAGATTTGATAGGATTACCACAAAAGCGGAAAGTTAAATTTACAATCAAATCATAGTACCGCTCCAATTTCAATTGCACCATATCGATTGGCACCGACAAAATTAAAGGAGCTCAATGAGCAACTGAAGGATTTGCCAAAGAAGGGTTTTATTCAACCAATCACTTCATTGTAGGAAGCACCAGCTTTGTTTATACGAAAGAAAGATGGTAGTCTGAGGATGTGTATAGACTATCGAAAACTTAACAGGGTAACTATAAAGAACAAGTACCTAATATCAAGGATTGACGACTTGTTCAATCAACTTAGAGGATCCCGATTCTACTCTAAAATTGATCTAAGATTAGTATAACATCAGTTGAAAGTACGAAAAGAAGATATACCTAAGACTGCTTTTTGCACCAAGTATGGGCACTATGAGTTCAAGTGGTACCGGACTCACAAATACGCCAATAGCATTTATGGACTTGATGAATAGGATATCATTTTGTAGTCGTCTTTGTTGACAATATTCTCATCTACTTAGCAATGGATAAAGAGTGTCGTGACCAGTTGGGTATAGTTCCGAGGACGCTTCGGAAATACAAGTTGTATGCTAAATTGAGTAAATGTAAATTTTGGATGAATGAAGGAAAAATTTTAGGACATGTGGTTTCTAGAGAAGGAATAAGTATGGACAACTCAAAGATTGAAAGCGTGTCCATGTAGGAGAGACCGAAGATTGTTTATGAGATACAAAGATTTCTTGGCTTGGCTAGATACTACAGTCGCTTTGTGTAAGACTTTTCCAAAATAATTGGTCCAATGACACCTCTAACAAAGAAAGAGATAAATTTTGAATGGGACGATGCTTATGAGCAAGCTTTCCAAGAGTTGACGAGAAGATTAACTATTGCTCCTGTACTTATTATTCCCGAACAAGGTAAAAATTATACTGTCTATTGTGATGCCTTAAGGGAAGGGCTAGGTGATGTTCTTATGCAGGTGGGTAAGGTTGTTGCTTACACTTCTCGAGAGTTAAAGGAACATGAAAATAATTACCCGACGCATAATCTAAACTTGGCAGGAGTAGTATTTGCACTTAAGTGTTGGATGCATTATTTGTACGGTGAAAAGTTCCAGGTATTTTCTAACCATAAGAGTTTGAAGTATGTGTTCATATAAAGGGATTTGAACCTAGGACAAAGATGGTAGGTAGAATACATGAAAGATTATGACTTCACACTCGTGTACCACCTCGATGAGGCAAATGTAGTAGTGGAAGCACCTAGTCAGAAATCCCATGCCACTCTTGTAAGTGTGGCAATTTATGAGTGGGAAATTTTAAATTTTATTAGTAAGTTTAACATGTTTCTCGGGGAAGGAGACAACAAAAGACCTACTTTGTATTCTTTGGGAATACCACCAAAGTTATATTGATAGATTGCGGAGGCATAACAAGGTGATGCTATGTATATGGATTATAAAAAGAGATTGCTCGACGGTGAAGTTATAGAAAACTGGTCGATTGGTAAATATAGTGAACTAAGGTATAAGGATTAGTTGTACATTCCGAGTGAGATTCGACAGGACACTATGAAAGAGTTTCATTGTTCAAGATTTGTGATACATCTCGGCGGGCCTAAGATGTGCTAAGACTTGAAGAGACAATGCTGGTGGATGGACATGAAATGTTGCTACGTTTGTAAGTAAATGCCTAATTTGTCAACAGGTCAAAGGCGAACATCAAAGACCTGGAGGGTTATTAGAACCACTCCCAATACCACAATGGAAATGGGATGACATATCGATGGATTTTGTTTGTGATAGGTCTTCCAAGAACACCGAGAGGGCACAATGCTGTCTGGGTAATTGTAGACCAATTGACAAAATCTGCACATTTCTTACTAATACGGAGTATGGATTCAGTAGATAGTTTGAGTCAATTGCACATTGACACCATAGTAAGGTTACATGAAGCACCTTTCTCAATAGCGTATGATCGAGACGCACAGTTTACATCGAGATTTTGATAGAGTCTACATAAAGGATTTGGTACTGAGTGCTTAATGAGTATGGTATTTCACCTTCAGACGGATGGACAATCTGAGCGAACAATACGAATTCTAGAAGACATGTTAAGAGCTTGTGTCTTGGACTTTCGTAGAAATTGGGAGAAGTTTTTACCACTAGTGGAGTTTACTTATAATAATAGTTACCAGACGAGTATAGTCATGGCACCATTCGAAGCACTGTACAGAAGGTCACGTAGGTCACCAATATGCTGGACAAAAGTTGGGGAAAGAATAGACATTGGGCCAAACCAACTTCAAGAAACCTCACAACAAATTAAGTTGATACACTAGTGGCTTGAAACAACTCAAGGTCGACAAAAATGTTATGCCGATAAGAGGTGTAGACCTCTGTCCTTTGAAGAAAGGGATCACGTATTCTTGAAAATATCCCCTTGTAAAGGCATTTCAAGGTCTGGAAAAAGTAATAAGTTGTCCCCTCGTTATATTGGACCTTTTGATATCACCAGACGAATTGAAAAAGCAACTTACAAGTTGGCTTTACTACCAGCATTGGGTAAAGTACACAACATGTTTCACATTTTAATGTTAAGGAAGTATGAACCCGATCAATCTTATATGCTAAAATTTTAGAAGCTATAAATACAATTGGATGCAACTCTTGTAGTTAAACTAGTATAGATACTAGAAACTCGAGAATAAGTCTTGAGGGGTAGAACTATATCATTAGTAAAGGTTTGTTGGCAACACCAAAATAACCCCGAATCGACTTGGGAGCGTAAGGTAGAGATACGCGATACATTTTTAAGGAGGATAGATTGTAACAACATCTCCCCTCCGAATTTTTTCTTCTTCTCAATTATAACTCTAAATTCTTGACCATCTTACCAGAAACCCTTATATAACATCCTCCCCTCTTTCTCTTTGTCATCTTCTCTCAATAATAACAAATTTGAATAAGAGATGATTTGTTGAATTTTGAAGGCTCATATCTACATTTCAATATACTTCCAATTCGGTCTAGGTATCACTTTGAGGTGAGATTTACAAATAAAGGCTTTGATTTTATTTTGTTTTGGTTGCTTATTTGTTTTGTTTGATTATTTTATGAATTATTACTTGAAAATTCGCTACAATTTTTTATTCAAATCTTGATTTGGGTTGTTACATGATGCTAAAATTTATGCCTAAATATTATTTGTTTAGATTGATAAATTAGAGTTTATTAATGAACTATGATAATTAAGGTTGAAATAAAAATTTGTTATTTTTAGGAAAATTATTCAAAAGTATTATTTTCAGGAAATTTATTTTTATAAAATATTTTCATATTTTTAAAATACTATTTATTAACATTTTAAACACTTGAAATATTAATAAATAGGAAAAAATGGGTTTAAAATGGTTTTAAATTTATGGAAGATATTCTACTTTGACTAGAAAGTATTTAAAAATGTATTTTCAAGAAAAATATATTTTCAATAATTATTCTAATTTTTTGGAATATTATTTATTAATATTCAAAATATTAATAAATGGAAAAGATTTTTGATTGAATATAGAAAAATTAGCGGAACTTTCTCAAAACTTTGTACTTGATTGTAGGCTATAACTCTAGGAATTTGGATTATATTTTAGGTACTTGAACTTATATAGAAGAGTTTTGTGGACGAAACTATATCCTAAACTCGAAGGTACTTGAACTTATCTTTAGACGGGTTTGAGGGCCTGAGGCCTGTCCTATGCTCATAGGTACACCTCAAATACTTGATTCAATATATATCGAATGCATGTTTACTTGTAAATTTGGCATGATAAGAACTCATTGAATTTAACTTGACATGATGTTTACTGTGCGCGCAACACACGAATGTGACTTTGATTACTCGACTTACGGATACCTACTTGGTCAAATCTTGATATACACGGAAACTATATAAAATATAGATGTTATTTTGTATGTGGCATATTCCTTGACACATTTAAAGCGAGATTTGGCTATGTTTTGCTCTTTGTGTGACTGGTTGAAATGACTCGGCTATCAATACTATTGTATTTTGGTGTTTGAACTTGTAGGGCGTCTAACCATTTGTTGAAGCCATTCTTGAATTTGTACTTGTGCTAGCATCGTGGTCCATAACTTAGTGTGTGGTGTCCACACTAACAAGTTGCCTAATGTGGCTTATATTGACTTGGTCCTAAGATTTATGATAATTTATATATTTTATTGATATATATACATATATATGTATACGTGAGGCAAACATCATTTACGATCCGTTTCACTTCTATAGAAATGACAACACTTGGATGAGAAGTATAAGAATTGGACATTGTTAATCCTTGTGACATGTTAAATAATGAAATATTTTCTCATGTATGTACTTGATTATTGTATAACATGCGTACATGTTATATAAATCATTAATTTGCAACTTGTTTAGCTAATTGATGTACTTCAATTATTTTCTTTCTTAATTATACATGAGCTTGAGACCCTATTAGACTTAGCCTGGAGAACACCAATGAATCCAGAAAATTAAGAGGTGCTACTAGGCATGACGGATTTAGATCCAATTTGACTATCATTTTTATGTTAGCTTGCTCTTTCCCTTATTTCATTTTCAAATGTAATAAGAAGTGATCGTGTTTGAGCCTGGACAATAGTTGTTCTACCTTAGACATGTTTAGTTTGTAATTCGGGATTTTTTTTATAGATTGTGACTCGTTCAGTATAATTGTACTTGAGTTTACTTATGGCTTGATAATATGACACCTTGGATTACTTTTGGAATTTAGGTTGTCACATGCTTGTTCAAATTTAAAATATAATTTAATTAAATTAATACTAATTAAATTCTCGTAAATACTCATGGCTTGTTCGATTGCAGCTTATCAGTTTTTTTGCTTAAAGATTGAATAATATTTGGTTGTTTAGCTTTTAAACTCATTATTGTTTTGACTTAAATAAGTTGAAAATTTTAAGGTAGATGCATTCAATTTTCTTCTTAGACAAAACTAAATTGGCTTATTTGTTCAAAAGTTACAACCAAACAAACTCTTATCCGTGATAATTATTCATTAGTAAAAATTAGAACATTAGAGTATTTGCGTCATATTCTCTAAAGCTCATTCTTTTCGTATTTTAGGTAACTAAAAAACTAGATAATGTTACTTTTTAACCCTACATCAGATTATCTAGTAGTTATCTAAAATAGAAAATATTTAGAATGATTCTCCAATTATAAAGAACTACTATTTATTCTTCAAATATATAAAACTAATATATTGTATCTCATATCATATCATTTCATTATTATATTTAAAAAACAAATATATTCTTTTTCCACTAACTTATCTGTTATTAATTAAAAATAAAAATTATAATATAAGTATTTAAAATATTTAGGTAGTAATTATAAATTAAAATTAAAATTTATATATATAATTATTTTTTGAACTTAAAACTACAAAATACTACATATAAATTAATTCTTTAAGTATATAGAAAAATAAGTTTAATATTTAAAAAATAAATGATTATATTTTTTTATTATTATGTATGAAAACATTAATTTTTAAATTATATAATAAACATATAATTAATTTAAAAACTAAATAAACATCTAATTAAATTAAATTTAATGTTTAAATTATATATTTATTAAAAATTAAAATTTATATCTAGATTATGAAAATTTAATATTTAATGGTAAGAAAAAATAGTCCTTTATTAAGCAATTATAGTAATATTTTTATCATTTATATAATAAATTTTACAGAGTTTTTTTATTTATATTTTTTTTATCTCATTATTTCTATTCCCTTTTTTTTCCCCTTTATTTAAAGAAAGGTTCTATTTATATTTTTTTATATATAGAAAGAATTAATAAAATAAATAAAATTAAAATTGCAAGTTTAAAGTAAGTAATAATAATATTTTTATTAATATATAATTATATCATTAATGAAATTAAATATATTGGTATGTTAATGAAAAATAATATTTTAATTTAATAGAGAATGCGATAGGTAATATGATGCCGAAGGTAAAAAATAAAAATTTTATAAAATAAAAATAGATTTATTTTTTTTAAATAATATATTAAGAGAATATAATGCAAATGCCTGTTTATCGTTGGACCCACTCATTTAATTAAAATTAGCTTTCACGTGGTTCTCATGCTTTAAGAATCTAAAATCTAGGGGCCACTTTGATACTACGATGTTGGGGTCACATTAAATTTTAATCAAGTCCTTTAATTTTGTTTTCTTCTTCCAGGATACAAAGTCAAAAAGGGCTTCATAAACTAATTTATATACCAAAGATTTAGTAGGAACACAATTATTTAAAGTGGGCTAATGAACATCTTGATTATAGGCTCATACGGGAAAAAACATGAGAGCTTCTTACATATCATTAGGGCATTCACACTAGGCTTTCTAAATCATCGTTTCTCTCCTCTCTAGTTTTTAAAACGAGAAACTAATTTTTAAAATGTGAAACTAATGAGAAATCTCACATCAATATTTCTATTTTTATAAAGATTTCTTGAAATACAATAGTAAAATTTTATATTAAAAAAATTACTATTCACAATTTCTGTATCAGAAAAATACTTTTTTTAGCACCAAAATAAAACAAATATTCCAATATATTAAAAAAATATTTTTTTCAGAATTTATTATTTTTATATATTAATAATTATGATGTGTAGAAATAAATTTTTAAAAAGTCTGGTGTGAAATAATTTTATTTTATATAAGAAATGAGTTTATAAAATAAAATTTAAAAATAAAATGAAAAAGAGCGGTGTGAATGCTATAAGCTAGTTATCTATATTTGGTGCCTCAATAGTCAACTGTGCTACATTGATTAATTTGACTTTAATTTATTTTCATTCTAAAAATGAACATGTATAAATAGAGTACTCAACATCCATAAAATAAATGGCATGAATCGCTTTGTAATTATCTAAGCAGGATTAACCATGTCAATTTGCAGCCAATTTTTAGTTTTCGTTTGTTCTTAAATGTTGGACATAAAATTAGTCTATTGGGAGTATTACAAAAAGTTTCAAACCCGTTCAACAAAAGGGGGAAATTGTATCCCAATAGACTTAAAATTAGTTCAATAGTAGCTATAGTACAAAGTTTTCAGATGTTAAACTAAATAATGAAGATGGTGATAATAATGGTATTTAAAGTTATAATTTGAATTTATATAAGTATAACTATGCATACTTTCATTGCAACTTGTGAATCACGGAATTGTCCTGTTAGAAACAACTTTTTAGAAATAAGGGTAATGTTACGTAAATCAAGCTATCCAAAATTCTGCAATACAAAAAATTTATGCATTGAACGTTTCATAATTTTAGGTAAAATAGCTCGAATCCAAAACTAATTTGATCCTCTCATATAACTTAGTACAGCTAGGTCAACTTTAAAATTAATATGACTTTTCTAATATAAAACCGTCATTTACAACCCAATTGTTAGATATATTTTAAATCCAATCCAACCTCAAACAAATATTATATCACATTTCTCAATTAATGTTGGATTGAAGCCCCCTTCTCTCTCACAATGTGGATGGGATTAAAACAAGAGGCGAATAATATCCAGAGAGCACTAAAGAAAAGATGAAAAAGGTAACGTCAATCATATACCCCTTTATTAGGACTTTTTAGGATTTGCATCTCTCTTTTTCCATGATTTAATGTGATTCGGGGCATCTTTTCTTTATATTTTCTTCCATTGACAAGACCATAAAAGTTTCAAATCTCTCTCATTTACCAAACAAGTAATCAACCATATCCCATTTTTTCAAGCAATATCATCCAAGAGTTCAAGGATAATTGGAATGAAAAAAATAAATAAAATTGCGAACATGCCACCTAGAGCTGTTGGTTTTTGAATCAACTTCTGAAATTATAAAGATTTTGTTTTTAATGGACATGATGTGATTGAAAGGAGCTGCCAAACTCCGCAGCCCAACCTTCCAATATTATTGAGAAAATTTCCAATGTGATTACTTCAGCTTAAAGATTAGAAAAATAGTACATCTATACGCAAACTTTAACTAAAAATCTTACCTGTTAACGTAGATTTTTATGTGTCATAATTTAGCCTCTAATCTAAAATACATATATTTTCATGTATTGTGATTCATTTACATATAATAATTTGGGTTAGATTTTTGGAAAAAATTGAATGTCGGTGTAATACTACTTTAAAGTTTATTGTCTTTTTAAATAAAACTAAGTTTCCAATGCACTCTAGTTTTATACAAGAACCCCAAAAAAATTGAATTTAATAACTGTAATAAACAAAGCCTAAAGTTGTAAATTTTTAATTTTTGTTTATTTTTAGTTACAACAGATTATATGTTCTTGATATTTGGACAATATGTCTTCATTTTTCTAAGATAACTACAACATTCCAAAAGTGAGAATATAAAATTAGAGTTAGGACTTCATCGATTAAGATTCAAAACTATCAAAAATTGTCGCAGCTGAGTTTAAAATATCATATTGCCAGTCCTCTAGGGACTCACATATAGGTCGATAATTAAGTCAATCATTACATCCACTTTTACCCATTATTTCTTTAATTAAGTACTCAATTTTATCAAGTTCAATCCAATCTGGTATACACACCGGTAGCTCATACTCATCACAAAATTTGTGCCCGAGAAATTAACTTTTCTAAAAGACAGTTTCCTCATACTCTATATCTTATTTACCGAATACTACCGCTAAGTTACTCATATAAAGTCTATTACTATGGTCAAATCTTGTAAATTCACTTTCTTAGAGCACGGTCCAAGAGCGATACACTAAACACACACACATTTTTTCTTTTGAGATGTTCATTTTTTATATTCTATACTCAGTGAGTTTACATAATCAACACTATACACTTTATCGAAAACAAAATCATCCAAAATCAATCTCATGTTTTGCATTATAGTTGAGTATTAAAGAATTTCGAAAATAAAATCACAGTGATTTGCCATCCAACTTTGT
>MKEJ01001944.1:0-20478 GCA_001753735.1 Embelia ribes
ACAAAGCTACGATACACACGGAAACCTTATGAGTCGTATCGTACCGTATGATCGTATCGCGTCTCGTAAGAGATTGGCAACCATGCTTCTAGCTTCTAACTCTTAAGAGCTGGATTACTAGCTCCCAACTTTTCATCTAAACCACGGAAAGAATAGTTTAAAAGCTAAAGACAGAGAACAGCGTCACATGATTGATTATTAATGTAGTAAGCAAGCATTTAAGTTAGAACCAAACAAGTACTACATTTGCGCTGGTGACAATGAATGAGATGTCGTTATTCTTCTAATTGGAAGATCGGAAAATAGCCTAGGCATGCGATATTACCCAGTCGTTAGCACGACTTCATCCTAAAGTGTAAATAAAAATAACGTATTCACTACTAAAAGAGAGATATTTCAGAAACCTATCTTGAATTTTTAAAGCATAAATGACCGACACATCCAGACCTGATATGGGATAGCAGTTCAATACTCGAGTTTAAACAGTAACAAGCATATTTCAAGGTCAATACAAACTAACTAAAGAATGTTGCACACAGGCTACACCTGTGAAAAAAAGTGGGGAGTGGAGAGATAGGGGAAAGCGGGGGAGAGAGGCATGGAGGTTTGTGGGTAGTTAATAGTTACTGAAAGAAATAGTGGGTAGGGCTAAATTTGTCCATCTATAGCAATTATTGACACAGCTTCATTTAACACCTCCTGCATTATTAATAAGATTACACACAAAGTGAAAACTCCAGAGAAGAAAAGAGAGAGGTTACCTTAAATTCCTTGTTTTCTTTGTTAACTTGAATCCTGAGACAAACTGTTACGAAAGAAATAATCAGTTTCTAACCCCTCAAATACAACAAGAACATTCTCCAGATAAACGGAAGTTATAAATCTACTTACCTGCAAGGACAGCTGTACCTACACAAGAGAGCACTCCTGATAGGAAAGAGTTGAAAGGAAAAGATCCAACAATGGACATGTACATTACCTGTTTATAAGAAAAGGTTATGTCAAGCAAAAAGCAAGTAAAGAACGAGCTATTGATCACAGAGTACAGAAACTCCCATGCGCACACTGCACAAATAGATATCACTAAGAGGGGATAAAAAAAACTCCTATGCTCAAACAACAGGTCAGGCATGAAAATAAAGCTTCCTCTTAAAATGATATTAACAAACTCAAAACTACAATCTACATTTATCATAGAAATGGATGGCCATACAACCAATGTACTTTCTTAATCATACCACTAACGATTTCCCATTAAAAAGTCCGCCAAGTTAAGATACCTTCTAGATCTCACTTGCTACCTCAACTTTTTCTCAGACAGCGGTAATTCACATCATACTCACTACAACCTCTATAGTGCATTGTCCGCTTGTAGAGGATAATTAGTTTTTTTTATCAGTTGGGAGATAATTGGCGCTTCTATCAGTGTTGTTGGACGTTTGACAAAAAAGTGAATGTTGTAACATTTGATAGTATAAACAACAAAGCAAAAACTTCATTCTACAAAGGCAAAGAGTATCGTTCAACTTCTTATGGCATGCCCCCTCTCCTTTCCTCTTTGACATTTCTAGAGTGTTAGGGCCGGTTTGGTATTGCTATTTACTACCTTCTTATACTTTTTTTCCCCTTCGAACGTGTAGTCTAAGGTGCTTAGTAAACTTTAAAACACCAGCATTTAATAATCTACTACTACTTTTCTGTGCTTTTAGATGCAGCCTTAGGGGTGCTTTCAAAATCTGCTTTAACCTTTTCTATTACTAATTAATTACCAAAAAACCTCAATGATATTTACTATTTTCCCAGACATACTTACTTTGTCTTCTTACAATAAAAAGAGCATCATTTTTACCAATTATCAAAGTAACTTTTAGAATTTATTTATCAAGCACTAGGATTATACCCGCTTATAGAATCAACTTTTTAAAAGCAACTACTAGAAGTGGATGTTGAAAAGCAATAACGTTCCCAAACTAAGCCTTCGAATAACTAATTGTTGCCCTATTGGTCACTGACCATCGACTTAAGAATTTATCTCATTAAATGGTTCAATCCATATCGAAAGTTTCATTTACATACTATTTTACTTATCGAAAAATTCCATGACATACTATATGCAAGTGGCAGAAAATGAAAATGAAAAGATTAAAAATCTTAATTCACGGAAACAGTTTGGAGTGTCTAGAGTTCTCAAGCCTTGAAAAAGATGATAGTAAAACTACAGTAAGTTTATTTCCTATATATCCTTTGTTTCATTTCCAGCAAAAAAAAAAAATGGACACTTTGAATCTTAAGGAACTGCAGAAGCAAAGGAATCATCACATGCTATCCCATGCATATAATTTGCAGCCATAGCTGCTGACCTAAATAGTTTAGGTTAAAGATTTGGATTTTGCTAATATAGATCATGTCATCAAGTTATTCAGTTCTTTTTCAACAAATATTGGAAAAACAATAGACGAGCACCAGTCACTTGTGGGGTACTTGATCAAGGAGTCCACCATCATTAACACCGAAATGGTATTAAAAGAAGTCTAATGCTGCTAATCATTATCTTGTAAACACTCTTTTTCTACTGATTTTCATGATGTTTTACAATTCTTCACACCATAAAATTGCTAAGTTAGCTCCTATTCTGTTCCAAAAATGCTAACTGAGCCAAAGCAAATAGATCTAAACTGGGCTAATAAATAGTAAATACCAGGATCATAACTTGAGGGGAGCAACAATCATATAAAATTCATCTCAACAAAAATTAATTCCCAAACCCACTGTAAACTCGATGTCTCTCAGATTAACAAACATGAAAATCCAGTCTAAACAATGAGAATCGACCTACAGTTCTGGGCGAAAGAAACCACGGGCCAATTTGGCATTGCTGTTTATCATCGGCTTTTAACTTTTTTCCTTGGAAATTGCAGCCTGAGATGTTTGGTAAACTTTCCACGCCTGTTTTTCATAATCTAGTTCTGCTTTTCTGATGGTGCTTCTACCTTTTCTATAATTAATTACCAAACTGACCCCAAACCTTTTTACTATATTCCCCATACACACCAAGTTTTGTCCTTTGACAATAAAAAGTATCGCTCCACCAAACACCACAATACTCATCAAAGCAACTTTCAGAATTTAATTCCCAAATAACCGGATTAGACCTGCTTTAGAATCAATCAACTTTTAAAAACAGATTTTGAAAAGCATCAGCATTACCAAACTATGCCAAAGACTCCCTCGGACAAACAAACAGGAGCTCTGTCAAATCCCACCCTTTTAAGTAGAAAAAAAAAGTTTAAGTATCTATGTATTATATAAAACCTGTACAAAAAGATCAAAGGTGAAAAAGCATTTCTTTTGCAGGACTATGACAGACTAAAGTGATAGTCCCACACTGCAAAGCAACAAGATGATAAAATGTGATAAATTACTTACTCCATCATTTAATCCACGCCTTTTGAACAAACAAATGCTTGACGTGTTTATTTTGAAAAGATACAGCATTATTTAGTCCGTATTTCGACAGTTTGGGAAATGACATCCCAATTCATGACAAATTAGTCAGCGAAACAAAGTTGTTCCTTAGTTTCTCAAAATTATAAAGAGTAATGATTTATAAACAGAAAACATGTATAGAAACTGTACAAACACAAACATAATTACATCGTATGCATGTGTTGATCTTTTAGATGAAAATAGAATCAAAGCGTAGGACCGAACCATTTATCTAACCCATTTTCCAATTATAAATAGTACCTGGATTACAGCGGTGGATACAGCAAATACCACGTACAAATCAATGATCTGGAAAAAAGATAAGCTTTCTATAAGGGAAGTAGCAATTAACCGTAGAGTGAAACAGCAGAGAGAGAGAGAGAGAGAGAGAGAGACCTTGAGATTAGTGGGAGTGTAGGTATAAGCAGATCGGAGAGAGTGGAAGAGAGCTTGAGCGTCATTTGATTTCCCCATTTCCGAACAAACCCTAATTCTCACCGGCAAAGATAGTGTCAGACGGTAAACGGAATAAATTGGGAAATATGATAAAATGGCACTAATAGCGGGATATGTGCAAGAATAACTTATTTTTAATATTTTTTGAAAATTTAAATTTTTTATTATAAATAAAATATCTGAAATGTTTGTTTTTTTTTTATTTTTTTAACTCTTTCATATTTGTTTTTTCTTTTTCTCTCATCTCTCTCCCTTCATTTTTTGCAATTTTTTTTTCAAATCAATTGGAGAAGATGTTAGATAATTGAAAATAGTTTACTTGTGATGTTTCTTTTTATATATATACATCTCAATACTTCTTTCAAATTTTTAACAATTGTATGTAAATTATTGGTTTATTGATGTTAAAATTTTAAAAACTATTAGTATGTAAATTTTTTCTGGCAATAATACGATTGATTTAATAAGTTAGCACCATTATTCATGGATTATTCTTAAATATTAAAATTGAAGATCAATGAAAAAATAATGAACAAATCGTGAACAATAGTTTCTTCGTGCTCTTCGAATTCTTAAATTTTTTCACAAGTTTTTCAAGTCTTCTATGCTTTCTTTACAAATTCTTCAAGTTTTTCACTATTTTCATTTTTCTTCACATAAAAAATCATATTAAGTTCGTATATACTGTAGATCTAATTCTTGTCATTCCATATTTTACTAATTTCATTATTAAAAAGTTAAAAGGACAATGTTTTAAAATTTTAATTGTGGTTATCCTAGAATATTTTACGAAACTTCCATAAATATTTAATTTTAGAAAACCACGAGAGGAGTCGTCAAATTTATGTAAATACTTGTTAATTTTTTCCCTTTTCTACTTAACTATTCTGCAAGTCCCAAGTTGAGAAAGATAAAATTAAAGCTGCATAGAAAGCCATGTGGGGACTGATTACTTCATTTGAAAACACTAATTTGTTCCATAGCCCCCATAACTGCAAAAGAGCTAACAAAAGATGTGATGCCAATTTCTATTAATCATTTTTGATAAAATGATGTAACCAGAGAAGATGTAAGTGTTGCTATCAAATGTACACAAAACGGAGGGTCTAAATATCCATAATATATGAAAAATTCGCAATGCCATAACAAACGATTTTGAATTTACTGTCCAAATTTGCATATTAAGGACAAGGAGAGACGGGCTTGCAAATCCTAAAAATTAGATGTGGGAAGTCTGAGAAGGAAAATAAGCCATAAGAAAATTTTGTGACGACAAAGAAGGTTATTTTTTTATTTATTTTTTATTATTATAAACAAGGAAGGGAACCCTAGTAGAATTAAAAAAAAAAAAAGTGAGAATGTTTGAACATAAAAGTTCAGAATTATGATTGCCTATGTATATCAATATTCATACTTGAAATTATTGAAGTTCTTACAATTTAAATTAAATTAACCCGTTCTTTGTAATAAGTAAAAGTGTTGTCAAAATGTAAAATACTGAACTTCATCTTCTCCAAGTCAAAACTGCAGGTGGATTTCAATTATATCAAAGGATATTACGGAGCTTCCAACCCAGTTAAACTGCCCCAGACCTGAGCTATTAATGTGCGGACACAATAAACTACTTTTATATTAAAGTTACGGGAAAAATATACTTTTATGCTAATAAAAGAAATAAAACGTGCATAAATGTGAAGAAAAATGAAAACAGTTAAAAGAATTTAAAGAATTCGTGAATAGCTTAAATAATTCGTGAAGAATTTGAAGAATTCGAAGAGCGTAAAGAACCGTTTTTCATAATTTATTCATTATTTTTTCACAAATCTTCAATTTTAATATTAAAGAACAATTGATAAACAATTATTATAACTTACTAAATCAATCGTATTCTTGTTAAAAAGAGTTTAAATACTAATATTTTTTTTAAATTCTAACATCAATAAACCAATAAATCGCATAGTATTGTTAAAAATTTGAAAGAAATATTGAGATGCATATTAAATGGAAAGAGATAGAGCATATATTTTTTTCAATTGTCTATCTTCATCTCCAATTAATTTGGAAAAAAAATGAGAAAACGGAGGGAGAGAGAGGGGAGAGAGAGAAAAAAGAAAGCAAATTTAGAAAAGGAGTACGAAAAGAGGAAAAGAATGAGTGAAGGACATTTTAAACTTTTTACAATCCAAAAAATCATTTTTGCAATCAGTATTAAAAGTGGGTTATTCTTGCAAATACCTCAATTATTATAGTCATTTTATCATTTTTCCCAATAAATTGAATAAACATAATTTAAATATATCTGAAATTATACAATTATATTTTATTTTATCTATTTTTTTATTTTATTTTTTAAAAGACATTAAATTTTATTTCTTCCTGAACTTTACCCCATAATTTTTTTGAGTTTTTTTACTTAGATCGGATAAGTGGCCCCAAAATTCCGTAATTGGGCCCATAATTACGTATATGATGCATCTAATATAATTCGTCATATCATATAGCGAATTACTTAAAATATTTTACATAATTGCCAACATTAATGACGAATTATTTAATTTTTCAATGAGCCAAATCGCCAAGATAAATGGTAAACTAGTTAAATTTTTAAACATACAATTTGCCATTATAGAATGCGAATTACTTATATTTCAAAAAATATTTATTTTATTTGAGAAAGAGATATGCGAAGTGGGATATGTATACACATGTTTATGTATATATGTATCATTTTCACTTCTACAATCAACATTTAAAAGTTTCCTATTGAGTCCCTAATTAATCGATCCATACATATTGAGCCTATAATTTTATCATTTCCCCATTTTGGTCATTTCCCCCATTACTTTCCATCCAAAATTTGTTACATTAATTACACCTTGACCAATGAGAGATCTAAATATTTTCATTTACCTCCCCATTTTTATAAAATCACATTTTCTCTTGTAAAATTTTGAATAATTATCATTTTACCCGTGCTTAGAATATATTATTTATATGTATTTATTTAATTTTTAAATTAGGATAAAATAATAATTATTCAAAATTTTACAATAAAGAATGCGACTTTATAAAAATAAGGAGGTAAATGAAAATATTTAGATCTCTCAAGGATTAAGGTGTAATTAATGTAACAAGTTTTGGATGGAAAGGAATGGAGGAAAGACCAAAATCGGAAAATAATAAAATTTTTGGGCTCAATATGTATGGATCGATTAATTAGGGACTCAATAAGGAGCTTTTAAAGGTTGATAGCAAAAGTGTAAATTATATATACATATACACATGTACACATATCCCCAATTAGATTTTGCATCTCTCTCCCTCTCTTTCTCGCTCAAATAAAATAAATATTTTTTGAAATATAAGTAATTCGTCTTTTAGAATGGTGAATTGTAGATTTAAAAATTTAACAAATTTACCATTTACTTTGGTGAATTGGTTTTTCGAAAAATTAAATAATTCCCCCATTAATGTTGGCAAATTATGTAAAATATTTTAAGTAATTCGCTATATGATATGACGAATTATATTGATGCACCATATATGTAATTATGGGGATACGTGGACCGATTACGTAATTTCGGGACCCACTTGTCTCATCTCGGTAGAACACCCTAATTTTTTTTGGTAGAAAGAGAAATTCAAATTTTATTTTATTGTAAGGATATATCTAGAATTTTTCCTACATAGTTTCATCCATAATTTGACAAGTAAGAAAGATAAAACAAATATTAATATTTAGGTCAAAATATCAAAAAACAAGAGCTGAAAAGTCAAGCAACCGGATATAGTGAAACTTTTAAGTTAAAATACAGAAAAACTGAAATTTATAAACAATAACCAAATAAATCCATACCTCCTTAAGGTGTAGGTTCAATTTAGCCAAAATCTATAACATGCTAGTACAAATTGAGAAAACTTCAAACTAGAGGATTCAATTGTTTTAACTATAAACATCCACGGCCGGAGGTGCAATTTACCAAATTTGGCACTACCTTGAAACAGCAATGGTAAGAGCATTCACTCCGGTTTTTATAAAAGTTTATATGAAATAAATTTTTATTGAGTGTTTGGTGTATTTTTTGGAGTAAAATATGATGGAAAATAAAATGTTATATTTTGATTCATAATTTTTTATAAAGAAATTTTATTTTCCGATATATTTTTTTACGATAAATCATTGCATTAGACGGAGCCTTAGTATTTTTATTTGAGAAAGCTTTCTATAAATGTTATATTATTTTTTAGTACTTTTCATAATTTTTTATTAAAAATAATATTATTTGTACCAAAATAAAATAAATATACAAATATTTATTGAAAAAGATTTTTTTTAGAATTTATTAATTTTGTATATCAATATTTTCGATGCATAGAAATGACCTCAGAAAGCTTCGTATGGCTATTTTTTTTTTTTTTAGAAGAAATGAATTTTTAGAAAATGAGGTTTAGAAATAAAATGAGAAATATTGGTTTTATAGTTCAATTTCTACAATTCACCTTCTAGAAACCCATTCCTTCCACCATAAATTCTTGTTTTACAAATTGTCCACACCACTGTTTTTATAAAATTTATTAAAAATTACGATAATAATTATATAAATAATAATAATAATATTTTCCTTAATCTTAATATGGTTTTGAATATTTGGTAAAAAAAATATTTTCCAAGTAGAAAATTTGTGAATAATAAATTTTCTTATTGAGAAATTTACTATACATTTTTTTAAAATATAAAAAATAAAAAAATTGATGCGACACATTTGTATTCCAAAATTTTTCATTTGAAAAAACAAACGAGATAAAATAATGTTGGGGATGTTCTGAGGTACAAAATTGTCCTCACCAGAATTAGGGGTTAGACTTCATCAATACAGATGGGCCAAAATAGTGCTTTGGTATAGTTTAGTGCTGGTGAATTTTTTGGCCATTTAGATTAATGATGTGGCATATTGATAACACCTATATGTAAATTCATTAAAAGATAAATATAAAAAATAGAGAGAAGCAGTAAAAAAATTACATTTGTTTATTATTTTATTAATAAATTGCTTTATTATATTACCAGATTAACTCCCAAAAAATATATATTTGGTAAAAGTATATAAAGAAAAACGAAAAGTTGTTCCTATGCAACTATTACAATCACAAGTAAAACGAAATAATCAGAGACCCAAGAATGACAAACAAATTTTAATATTCATTAGCTTGTTTTCCATATTCACCAATAAAAAACACGTACACACACAATTTGCGTCAACATTTATAAAAAACAAAAGCATCAATCTATTTTCCATTACATATAAATATTTTAGAAAGAAACATGTTTTAATAATACAGTTATCAAATATCTATTTGTAATTAATTCATAAATAATTTTAATAGAATATTTTTTAAAATTAGTATATTTAATACATATATAAAAAAATATTTCATTGATTGTTAATTTATTATTAAATATAATCATAAATAACTCTCTTTCGTCTCCCCCTCCCTCGCTCTCCACAACAATGGCGGTACTCGCATCCTTTGCCGCCATTTATGCTCCTGTCAACAGAGCTTCGTTCCCGCATTTCTCTCTCCGTTCCAACAACCGGTTCTCTCTCTCTCTCTCTCTCTGTATCTATCCGTGTATGCAGATAGTTTAGTGATTTTGGAATTAAGCTTTTATTCTTTTTCAGCTAGTAATCAGTGAAGCTTTTGTATCTTTTAGGCGATTTTCTGGAAAAAAAAACCTTTAATTGGTGAAGCTTTTGTAAATTTCTTTTTATTTAACGGAACTAAACTTTAATTAGTGAAGTTTCGCTCTTCATTCCAACAACCGGTAAGCTCTCTCTCTTTGTGTGTGTGTGTGTGTGTGTACGTGTATGTATCTATTCATTGAGGCAATTTTAGTTATTTATTCTGTAACCTCTAATTCTTTTTGTTCCAGTAATTGGTGAAGCTTTTATATTATCTTTAGTTATTTATTTTTTGTAATTTTTAAACGAGTAAGCTTTAATTAGTGAAGCATCTATATTATTTGTGGTTCATTGTTGAAATTTTAAAGAATAAGCTGTAATTAGTGAACCATTTATAGTTAATTGTTGTGACTAAAAGTATCTATCCGTGTATGCAAATAGTTTAGTTATTTCGGAACTAGGTTTTAGTTCTTTTTGGGATAGTAAGTAGTGAAGCTTTATATTATTTGTACTCAATTGCTGAATTTTAGGGGGAAAAAAATTTAATTAGTGAAAAGTTTTATTTTGTAGTTAATTTTTGTAATTGAAAGACAAAATTAGGATTTAATTAGTGAGGCACTTTAATCATTTGGCGAAGCTTTTATATTACTTGTAGTTAATTTTACTAAATTTAATAAAATTAAGCTTTAATTTATATTGTTTGAATGTACTTTCGTGTGCTAAATTAGTAGATGTTTTCTATCTGTGAACTCCAATTAAGCCTATTTAAGTGAACTTATTTGTAGAATGTTTATTTGAATGTGCTCATGAAGCATTAAAAGTTGCTGGGTTCGGCTTAAAACTTGTTAGCAAGTAAGTTAGAAAACATAGAATTCAGACCAAAGTCTGTAAAAGCTAAGCGTCCAAATACATTTAATATGTAATAAGTGAGCTGGAGTTGAATGGCTGCAAGCCTGCACCCAAAGAAGTCCTATGCGTGCATTAGAAAGTCATTCTTTACATGTATTTATTTTATATTTAAAAGTCACGAAATGCTGCTAGATGGGCTGCATATGTACATATATCTATATAAATATGTACATACGTATATATATATACATACATATGTATATATATGTATGTATATATATATACATATGTATGTATATATACATACATATGTATGTATATATATGGACTTATGGACAACGCAATGCAAAAAGCTCCCGCGTTGCGGGGTTAGGGAGAGTCTAATGCACACAATATTATTTACATTTCCAGAAAGGCTTTTTCCAAGGTGACTAGCCTGTGACCACAAGTTGCAATGGTGGCTAGCATCACCCTAACCTATAAAAATTATAGTTAAGATTTTAAACACCATCAATCCTCAAAAGTTGAAATAAGTGTACCTTCAAGACCATGAATAGAAGTTCTATAACCGATAGGTAATTGTTTACTTGCTGAAAAACTCTCTCATTGATAGTTTTCATTGTTTAGGATGGTAAAATTAAACCCTGGTAGATGCCCTGATTGCTTTAGCCTTTTAGCTAATTGTACGTGCATTGATGAAATAAGCCGTATTTAGAGGTGTGCTTATTTGGAATTGTTTTTCAAGGGGTTTGCATACCTGCTTTAGGTTCTTTGATTTCTATGTGTGCTTCATTTGCCTATGTGTTGAGGCTGATGCGTACCACCTGATTACAGTTTGTTCAGGTATGGTGTCAAAAGTAGTTATGCTGGGGCAGGTGTAAAGGAAGATTCTAGTTCAGCTACAATTGATGTTGTCGCAGACATTAAGACTGAGCGGGTAACTACAGGATGGATTCTGTTCGGCATTTTCTTTTCTTTCATTTTGATTCTATTCTAAGTAGTCGTCAGCTCGCAATTTAATGCAATTTATTTTTGCTAATATTTTTCTTAGTAGGTTGTAGTCTTGGGAGGCAGTGGGTTTGTTGGTTCCGCAATTTGCAAGGCTGCTGTATCCAATGGTATTGAGGTCATCAGTCTAAGCAGGTTTGAGATTGTTTTATGGAATACAATGTACTTTTAACCAATTGTCTTTTAATTTATTTTGTTGGCTCATTTCAAATTTTAATGGTATAAATTATAGTAAGAAGATTGTGGCTTCTAAATTTCATTTATGAGTCTTCTAATCTAATGCTTTGCCAAATACTTGCAGGTCAGGGAGGCCCACATCCTCAAATTCATGGGAAGATCAAGTGACTTGGATTTCAGGCACGTTCATTTCCTTTACATGTCTTCATTAGGTTTTTAACATGATCTGAGCATTTGCTGACAGCTTTCTCAATGGTATTTGCTTCGGATATAAATTATATGAAATGAATGTTCTTTGGCTTAAGAATTGACTGAATATACTGCAGTTAGAATAAGCAATAAGTGGTTTTGAATTGTGCATTGGGTGACAATTTATGTAAAGGAGTGACTTGCTGAATAAATAATTTAATGTCACTCTAATTTTGTCATCTCTTTTCATGTGTCTTTTACTTGTGATTTTCAGGAAATGCAAATCAAGATTGCAAAATGGTTAAAATGGTGATCATCTCTTAAGCAAACGAGCTTATGAAAACGTATCTTCAAAATATATAAATAAAACAAAGCAAAAAAGAGAAGAGCTTATATGCCTTTGGATACTTAAATAAAGGGAAGACTTTACAATTTGTGTTGCAGTTTTTTGAGACGTGAAAAATTCAATATTTTGTCCAGCATAATCTTAACAACTTGTCTTTGTTCAAATGTGAGAAGTTTTTGTGCGAAGGAGATCATTTAGATCAATAACATATTGCAGGAGATGTTTTTTATGTAAACTGGGATGAAGTACTTCCTGCGGCTACGGCAGTGATCTCAACACTTGGGGGTTTTGGTAGTGAAGAACAGATGCAAAGGATCAATGGCGAGGCTAATGTTGTTTCCGTAACTGCTGCGAAAAAGTATGGTAAGTTTCTTCTCCCCAGATCACCTCTCTATATCACTAATCTCCTATTCATATAGTTGTTGGAGACTCAAGTGTGGATCTGCAATGGATCTACAAGCATAATATGTTCTATATCTCCGTAAATCTAGGAACTTTTGCTTGCATTGTATTATTTGGTCATTTGAATTGAGACCATGTAGGGTGTTGAAAAATAAAATTAATGACTGCTAAATGAAGTAATAGAAGATTATTCTAGATTACTTTCTATTCGTGAGTGCATTGATGTGGAGCAATGTTTTCTTATGTGCCACACTAGCCTGCCATCTTCATATTTTGTTATGGCTGTAATATAGACTCTCACTTTAGTATTGCCGTTTGGTTGTATCTTTTTCCTTTCAATAGCAACACAAACCAGTCATTGATCCCCCGCATAGGGAGGCTCGTACACTGTGAACACAAAACAAGAGAGCAAAACTTTCTAATTCGATTTGTAAACTGATTCAGCTACCTAATTCTATGTGTGATATTACATCCTGTGAGATTGGTAATTCCTATCTTTTTCCTTGAGTTTTGGGTTCTGTGGCTGTGTAGATACGATGATTACATGTCATAGAGTACAGTAGCGGTTATATGTGTGTTGTGTGCTCTAATCTATTAGAACTGTAGTTTTTATATTTCTCTTACTTTGCGTCTGACTATTCGGTGCATGCATATACTTTTGCTTTTGTGTCGAGACCAGAAATATTCACATTTTAGTTACATATATTGAATATTCAATTACACATTTTTCCTTCCCCCAGCTGGTATTACAGAAAATATTAAAAATCATGATTTTCTTCATCACTGGCTGCTCAATCTTTTCTCTTTCAATAAGAAAGACTCAGTATTTTAAGAGAACTTATGAAATCTATATCTGCTTGCTCTGTTTTCAGGAATTCCCAAATTCGTCTTAATCTCTGTGCATGATTACAATCTTCCTTCGTTTCTACTCTCATCTGGATATTTTACTGGAAAAAGGAAAGCAGAATCTGAAGTCCTTTCCAACTATCCTAATTCAGGTAATGATGAGATTTCTTTTTATTTTTGTGTATTAAATGCTTTATTTTACTTGTTTCTCTTGTTTGGTATTCTCACAAGAATTAGCACTGACATGATTGGGTAGGCAAATATATCTTTCCTTTGATCTATGTTTCTAAAGTCTCTTGGGATTTACTATTGGGTAGGCAAATATAACTTTCCTTCGATCCGTGTTTGGAATGTCTTGGGATTTACTCTCTAGTATAGATTTAACATCAGAACATTTTATTTTAGACTAAGAGAAGTTTTTGCTGGTTCCAAATTGCTTTTTCATTTAAAATCCAAATAACATGAAATCAAACTGACTTTTCTAAAATTTATTTGTTTTTTCAGTTCCAAAACTATTGAATATGATAACGAGAGACCATGAGCAAATAGGTAGTGTGCACTCAACTTGAATGAACTTGACCTTTCCTGCTCGTTTACTTAACCAAGTAATTTAGGAGGGCAAAAGCAAAAGCATGCACTGGAGGACATACTAAGCATACGTCAAGAAAGTTGTACTGCATTAACATCTACAAATGTAATTTGACTTCTATGTTTTTTTATACATCCATTTTGAGCTTCTTAACATGTACCGTGGTAGCATGTTAGCAAAACCCATTTTAATTTTTATTTATTATTTGTGCTCATTCTTTGTGAGTTTTCATTTTAAAATGAATTGGCAGGGGTGGTGTTGAGACCAGGTTTTATATATGGGAAAAGGCGAGTGAATGGATTTGAGATTCCTCTCGATTTGGCGGGGGAACCGCTGGAAAAATTCCTTAAAGCTACCGAAAACTTCACCAGACCTCTGAGCTCTCTTCCGGGATCAGATCTGCTGTTGGCTCCCCCCGTTAGTGTTGATGATGTGGCACTAGCTGTTGTGAATGCAGTTCGAGATGACAACTTCTTTGGTGTTTTCACCATAGAGCAAATCAAAGAGGCGGCAGCAAAAGTGAAAGCCTGATCTAGATTGTTATGCATAAATACTTTAATGTATTGTGTATTATCGCTGTAGATTAATTAATCACACAAGTTGTATACAAAATTATTAATTTGTCCCCAACCCCCCAGCTTCACAAGATAATTAGGGCCTCTAGCCCTTTTATGATATTGTCTCACCGTGTTCAATTGCATGAAGATGTGTTTTGTTATGTCAAACAAGGAAAACCATTCAAGTTATGAATCAAGACTTGTTTTTGCATTTTTACCCCAAACTATAACATCTTATGTTCATGTTAGTCATCTCACCGTACAACTGAAGAATTTCCAATTTTCTGGCGTGGAAGGAGAAAGCAGCGGAGCAGAGCTAGCATTTCCCTCATAAATTCAGAGAAAATCAACAGAATAATTCCATAGGGTTGGAGAAAATCAACAGTCAGCCTCCATGCTATTGAAAACGTAATTGTATGAAGTGTTTTTTGTTGCATTGAGAATAACAGATTTCCAAAATTGTTTCCAAATTTTTTAAAGACTAAATTTTTAACCCAGTGTAAATGAGAATGAACACAAAAACAGATATGTTCTCCCATTTCCATTTTGGTAGGATTTTGATTTTTGACCAATAGTCAATTACCAAAATTTGCATCCTTATATAACACTCCATGACGCTAAACTAAAGCCTCCTCATCTTTCTCTACCTTCATGCAAACATGCAGTCGAAAACTTAGCCTCGGTGCTTCTTCACAATAGAATGCTCCGCAAGATACCTGCATCATAATGCAAAATGTTGAATGCTCATCTATCAAACTTACATACATAGTTCAACTCATGGAGGACAAAGAGGAGATTCAACAATAAGATCCGATTCTTCTTTTGTTATGAAGTTATGAGAAAAGTAAACCAATACTAAGTTTCAATCACAAATATGACTATCGGGGTTTAACTAAGTGAATAAAATAACATTTTTCATTATACATGAAGAAATAATATTTTTTTCGAAAATGAAACCTTATGAAAAATGCCACGTGCAACGCACGTGATATCCATCTAGTATATGTAAATAAGTAACAACTAATTTGGACAAGTAAATAGAAATAGAATGTTACTATATTTTGTTCAAATAAAAATTCAATCTACAAACAATAAAACAAACATGATTTTTTATTTTTATTTTTATTTATTATTATTATTATTATTATTATTATTATTTTTTGTGGTTTTAACTCTTTTGGAATTCCATTTAATTTTGCAGGACTAAAAAAAAATTATGCAAAATATTACATTTTGAGGGATTTTCAGATTTCAGAGCGCTAAAATGAACACATAACAAACTTAGAATTCCCCAGCATGAGCTGTAAACAATGAAACAAGAACGAGATATGGTATAAAAAATGCATCTGAATTCCAGACTTCATGGCCCTCATTGCAAAAGGGAATGATAGGGAGCACCGAAAGAGAAATTTTAATCACAGAAATGCAACTGCGTAAGTACTACTTACTTGCCGGTGTAGAAGCCTGCAGTATACCAAGCATTAAAAACAGCATTAAGGTCCGTTTCACCAGCGGCACTTGCTTCCAACTGTCCTTCACGCACCTCCTCCTGCTTACCTGCAAGAAATTTGAGAGAGAGAAAGTACTATTATAACAGACACACTTGGATACGCATGCACCTGACTCCATAAACATTACTACAAGGCCCGAGCAGAATTAAGATTACACCGACATCAGCTTCTCTCCTTTTTTCTTAATCCCCATTAATCATTATTCTTCGATTTTGACTCTCACTTAGCTGTGTCTTTCCCATCCAAGAGGTCTAAACACACCATAACAATTACGGTCTAGTAGTACCTGGATTTTTTATGTTCAAGGAGGAAATTGCTTTTTCTGCTGCTGTTAATGCTGCTTTGGTAACATTACTGTCCTCTATAAATGTTGATAGTCCATTACATGCTAATCCGGAAGATCCGCTAGTACAAGTCCCACCTAGATAACATGGAGCAACCAAGCACTGATTAACATATGGATCGTAAGTAGGGGCAGTAATCGAGTGATTGGGTTGGTTCATTGCAATGGGACAGCAAGGAGGGGCAACAGCCGGGTGATTAACTTGGTTCGTTACAACTGGATAGCAAGGAGGGCCGATACTGGGGTGATTAGGTTGGTTTGTTGGAACTGGAAAGTGATGAGGGTCACTGATTTGGCCTGGCATAACTGGATATTGCTGACAACCCCAGGTCCCCCACTGTGAACTAGGACCAGGTTCTTGGACATTCCAGTAATTAAAACGCTCAAGTTGCTGCATAACCTTTTGCCTCTGCTCTTCGATCTCATTATACCGGTTCAGCAATTGGTTATAATCTTCTGCATCCTGAGTGTTTGGATAGCCTTGATGTGCATTTTGTTCATCCTGAACATACGAGGCGTTCCTTTGATTTTCTATGGTTGGTAGTCCATTACTGGTTTCTTCTATATCTAGTTTCGAATGTGATGCAACATCCTTGTTAGTATCTTCTTCTGCTTGTCTACATGCAAAAATAAGTGCAACTAAGTCCACAATACAAGGCATGCTGAGGAAATACATTTTCTTCTCATTAAAAGTGGATTAACACTACCAGTGATTGTCTTAAACATGATTTCATGAATAAAATAAAGTTGAAAAGCCTTAAAATCCAGACAGAGACAGCAAAGCAAAATTAGGTCTCAGGCAGAACATACATCAGTTAATGGATAACAGGCAGTAAATGGAGTATGATTTTTTGGTTATCATCACTGTTTCATGAATTACAAATGAAAAAGAAAAACAAATTTGTTATCACATTCCGAAGTTATGTATATGCAAACTTGAACACATAAATCCTATATAACACGGCAGAAGTAAATCACATGATTATTCAATAATTAACAAAATCATTCAATTTAAGCATCAAAAAGATATTCAACTATGAGCTACTGCATGTGTTGCCCGCAATGTCTATTCTTATGGTAAAGAAGAGCTAAGGCTTCTGATACAGCTCAAGAACACAGTCCATATTGCCAATTCAGTATCAAATTTGTCGGCTTCAAACCTGACAAAGACAGCATAGATCAAACAAGAAATCCAGTTCAATTGTATGCTGACCTCTTAGCGTCAGTATTCTCGTCAATAGAGGTCGATAAGTCTTCTCCAGTGCCATTGGCATCCTGTTCTCCTGCCTTAGAGCTATCGAGCTGGGCTATTCCATGCATTTTCTGTAGGAAAAAAAAACAAAAATAAATTTTCCAAATGGACCAGTTAAAAATATCATCAAAGTGGTTGTAGCAATCAAAGTCATGGGGATAACATAACCATAGGTCCCTTACGGAGATGACCCAAATCTATTAAGGTTTCACGCTTATCTGTGAACTTTTGTTCCTATTACATTAGGGGAGCAAAACTACAAGTACTAACATTCTTATTGCGATCAAATTTTGAAGCAAATTTTGAAAAGGTACAAGGACTCTTGTGATATCCCTATTAAAAGCGGATGACAGAAATGATTTTGTTCTCTTCCTTAACTGAAGAAATTTCAATTCCACCTCAGGCACTTCATACTTGATACAAGTTACAACCCATACATATCGTAATATTATCTAGTGTCACTCTTTCATTCTGGTTTTTATAACCAAAGTAAATGCAGTAAATTTTGAAGGGTATGCTAACAACTTTTATGATATCCCAAGCAAAAGTAGATTAAAAAGACAATGTTTATTTTCAGTTCTCAACTATAGGAATTCTCATTTCACTGCATGTACTTGATACAAGTTACAACCATGCATATTGCACTATCATCTATGTCATGAACCGCATATTGAAACCTCACATTCGTGAAATCAACGTTCACTGAGGATTCCAGAAGATTCCACATAATTCTAGATTTTATTACATATATTAGATGTGCATTCTGAATCTTAACAAACAGGCATAAAATTCTAGAACTAAACTCATCACTTTTGTAGATTGAGGGTTTGTTAGATTGTAGCTTTTACAAAAAAATAAAAAAAAAATAGGGAGTGAAGTTTTTCAAACTAAGAAAAAGGATATGGATGTAGTTTAAAATTTCTAGCTTTTCAAATCGAAAAGAAAAAAAGAGGTATCCCGACTTTTAAGGGAAAAAAACTTAAGCTTGAAAGTTACCACCACACGAGCCTAAGTCTCGTGGCATTTAGTGATAGCTCGTGTTAGTTTTCGTTGCAAATGGACCGTTGAGCCAATAGAATATGCAATAAATATGCATCATAAATCTATACTTGTCATGAAATTATCAATCTATAATTCTTTGGCACTCTCATCAGTCCCTATTTCAAACCAATAAATTTTAATCCCTATAACTCAAGCTTAAAATACAAGAAATATGGAGAACACCCACAACATGCTCTTAAATTAAAAGTAAAATTGTGAATTGCATTTACGTTAACCTTTCTCATTTAATTTTTACATCTGATTGTTAGGAAGCCGTTTCTCTTAACAAAATAGAAATTGACCATTTCAAATTTTCTAAACAAACTTTTCTTTATGATTGATTAATATACAAATATAAAAATATTTTAAAATTATATTTCTAATATCTTGGTGTGTTTTTTCTTTTGATGGAAAAATATTATTTTTTAAGTAGTCACTATTGCATTGCTAAAAAGTTTTCTAAAAACAGAAAGACTAGTTTGGACAATTTCTCTCAACTTTCCAATTTACTTTCTCAATGAGAAAGTGACAGTGTGGTTAGCGCATTCACACCAGTCTTTCCCATTTAATTTCTACGTCTTGGTATTTCTAAAAAAGTTATTAAAAATTACTAGGATATTTATATATATTATAATAAAATATAAAAATTATTTTTCTTAACCGTAACCAATATCTTAAAGATTTGCTGAATTTCTTTTTAATAGAGAAATTGTGAATATTAAATATCTCTAATGAAAAACCTACGGTAGCATTTCTATAAATTTTTGTATAAACTCAGAAAAATAGAAATACTGTTGTGGGTGCATTTCTCTCATTTGATTTCTCAAATGACGACAAAGCTTATTTTAAAAAGAGTGGTGGGTATGTTCTCAGAAATCAAATGAGAAAGCTCTTATTTTTAATCCCAAAAATTAAGGATAGAGAACCATTTAGGGCAGTGCTGGGAGTGTCCCAGCACATGAGCAATCAGAGATGGATAATAAGCAAGAAATCAACATGGAAACTCTGACCAACCCTAGGACGCTCAGATTATGTTAAAAATAAAACACTCGTACTTCACAATGAATGACACCGTCAGAGAGAGAGAGAGAGAGAGAGAGAGAGAGAGAGAGAAACCTTGTAGGTGGAGATGGCGTCATCGAAGGCGTTGATGAGAGCTGAATCATCCCATAGATCACCGCTCTTCCCCATTGCTCCTTGTGCGAGTGCGCAAGGACTACAGGACACATATATATATACTAAATTAAATTCTTTGAAATTTTAAATAATTACTTTAATAAAAATTTATATAATTGTAAATTATTAGAAGCTCGAACTAGGGTTGGGCCGGAGACTTCTAACATTTTCTTCTAGTCCAGTTCGTTCTTGGTAATTGCACGAGTCGAAGCATCAAGAAATCAAAATTTTAAATATAACACAGGGTGTGGCTAGCTTTTGTCGTAAATTCTATATGATATTATTTTTTGAGCAAATCACTTTTCAAATCCAAAAAATGATACATTCCGTTACTACAATTCAAATGACCACAAGCATTAATTGATATACAACTTACGACATATGTTGCACGATTCTTTAGCCCTAGCTAATTACTATCATTCACATCAGTACCATTCAAATGCTAAATCATTAATCCGTTTTTATAAACTAACTCTTTGTTTTTCTATGAAGGTTACAAGTTGGTGAAAGATGATTTTCAATGCAAGTGTATACATATACACACTTACAATTCTCATGAAAAATATTAT
>MKEJ01001945.1:0-17366 GCA_001753735.1 Embelia ribes
AGTAATTAGATAATCTGTGATTTAGTAGAATCCTTGAGTTCGACACCCGGATTTTCCGGATTTATTACTTCGTCCCTAGTATACTTGCTAGGTTATCTGTCGCATATTTCTGACATGATCAGGTGCCGACCTCCAAAGTTTCAACAATTTGATGGTAAGGGGAACCCCAAGCAATATGTTGATATTTCATGGAACCTGCAACAATGCTGGGACGGATGGAGATCGAAGTTGTTTGTACGGATACTTAAAGGTAATGCCTTTGACTGGTTGGGAGCAGCTTGAGCTGGAATTTCTTAATCGCTTCTACAGCACTCGATGCACAATAAGCCTTCTTGAGCTTACTCATTCTCGCCAAAGGAAGGACGAACTAGTCGTTGAATACATCAATATGTAGAGAAGATTAAGCCTCAACTACAAAGATCGATTATGCAAAACTTTCGAGATTGAAATGTGTATTCAGGGCATGCATTGGGGGTTACAATACATCCTTCGAGGAATGAAACTGCGCATCTTTGAAGACTTGGCATCAAAAGCTCACGATATGGAAGTTGTTATTGCTACTAGTGGAGGTCAAGACATACCCATGATATATGCTCAAAGAGGTGCCCCGAGGCATGAGGTTAAGAAGTAGGTGAAAACAATTATGGAGACTGAGAAAAAGGATACATTGTTTACTTCAACAAAGTCACTAGTTACTCCATCACTCAATATTATTACAAGCTCAAAGAAAAATGAAGTCAAGAAAAGGGACTTAATCAAGGAAATGAAAAGCAACGGCTAACTCTCAGGGAGATATAATAGAAGGAGTACCTTTTCCCCAACATTGAGGTTTCACGGATGCTTGAGGAGTTGTTGGTCCTTAAGCTTATTAAGCTTCTGTAAATAAAACGGTCCGAAGAGGCAGAAAGGGTAAATGACCCAAACTTGTGCGGATTTCATCATTTGGTCAGTTATCCGATAGAACATTGCTTTGTGTTGAAAGAAAAGATCGTCCAATTGGCAGCCCAAAGAAAAATACTACTGGAAGAAGATGACGTAGCTGCAACGCACTTCATATTCGAGCAGACATCAATATTAAGGACGTTCATGATCCAGTTTGGATCCTTCCCACCTGTAGAAGTCATAGTAGATACTTCTGAAGATTCAGTGCTACCCTTAGAAGCAAGTCAGCTCTCGTCAGACTCATAACCCAAAGACGAAGAGGATAGATGATCTTGACTAGAAAAAAAATGAGGAGAGTTTCACGTCGCTATCAAAATAATCGTAAAGTAAATGGGACTAAGGAATAAGCTAAAGGTAAGGAAGAACATCCGCCAAAATAACCATCTTCTCCTAACGGATCCTCTCTCTTGAAAGGTGTTCTCATACATTCTTTCGAGCAAGGCAAACAGATTTATGAGATAAGTAAGCACGGTCACTGCTCCTTTGACTTCTGCAACTGCAAGGATTATCTGCATGATCAATGGAACATACTTTATGAAGATGACGAAGTTCCCAAGATAAGAGAGAATAGGGGAAAGAAGAAGTCATTGCAACAACTTCTTAAAGAAAGATATGAGGCGGGATATGCAGAAATTGGACTACTTGGTGATTGAAGTCTACACAAGATGGTTTAAAAGTTGGTTCTATCAACGAAAAATTCCTAAAACACTACTATCTTTGATGAAAAGAAAACACTTCATAAAGCACTACAATTACTTTCACAATAGAAAAAACTAATATTTATAATTTTTATATTTAAAAAATAAAATTTTCATACCAAAATTACACAAATACAACAGTATATTAGAAAAATATTTTTTTAATTTATTATATTTTTTATGCATAAAAATAATTTTTTAAAATCTAGTATGATTCATTTTTATTTTGTATAAAAATCGAAACGCTGGAAATTTGTTTGAGTAATCGGCTTATTATTCCCAAGGTCGCAATAGAAACTAAAATAGTTGAGAATACGTTATAGATATTGGAAAAAGGAAACAAGAAGACCGCATAGCGCAGTGGATTAGCGCGTTTGACTTCGGATCAAAAGGTCGTGGGTTCGACTCCCACTGTGGTCGTTTTTCCCCAGCTTTCGTTTTTCAATCTCCACCGTTGATTTCTAACCCAATCAACGGCGCACAATCCCTCAATATGGCAACGAAGGTAGAAACTATTGCAATTCTTAGTTTAATTTTATTTTTATCTTGCACCAGGGGCTAATTTTGCATTTGAAAATGGGAATGCTTGAATGTTGTAAATTATTATTTAAGTTGGTAAAATCACGTATAATTTTATTTTATTTTTCACAATAAATTATAGAATAATTAGTAGATTTTTTTTAAAAGTTACGAGGGTAACCATAGCGATTTTAGCAAAATTTTGGCTCCTTCCCATATCACATTGGATTTAGAGTTATGATTGTTGGGTCTTTGATATTATGATTATTATTTTTTATTCTCTTACTTAATATCACATTGGATTTAGAGTTATAATTGTTGGGTCTTTGACATTATTATTATTATTTTTTATTCTATTACTTAATCTTAGTTTATTTAATGCTATTGATTTTCAATATCCGCTGATTATAGCTCATTTTATAAGCGGCTTTAATATTAGTCCTTAGTAAATAAATTTTAAAAACAACTCTAAGAAGTAATGTGATGTTGGGAAAAATAATATATATTGCAGAAAAAGAATTTAAAAATATATTAAGAAACTCCTCCTTGGTCTCTTACGCAAATTTCTCTGAGGTGTTAGACATAGCTTTGCAACATACTTTTAGAGAAGGCAATTCTATTGCAGATCTTCTTGCCAAATAAGGGGCTGTCAAAAGTGTTGGTTATTGGATACCTTGGGTATTCCTAATTGGAGATTTTATTGATATTTTCTTGTTTTGTTGTTTCTGCTGTTTAAGTTTGTTGAAGTCACTGTATTTTTAAGCTTAGGGGTGAGTATTCGGGTATATCCGACATGAATTATCTGCACCCGAATTATTCGGAAAAAAAAAAACGAGATTCTCGAACCCGAAATAAAAATAAGACACCCGAACCTGAACCGAACACGAATTAGACTAAAATCTGAACCTGAATTACCCGAACCGAATCCGAATTATATAAATAAAACGACGACGTTTCTTATATATATATATATATATATATATAATATAATATAAAATGATGTCGTTTTATTATTCGGGTAATTACCCGAACCCGAACCGAATTACCTGAATTTTTGAAAGAAAAAAAACCCGAACCTAAATTCGAATTTCGGGAAATTCGGATCAGGTATCCAAATTTTGGGTTCGGAAACTCGAATTTTACTCTCCCCTCTTTTAGCTTGGGCTTCACTTTGGGTTGGTAATAAAGTATTATTCTTTTGTTTAAATAAATAAATAAATAATATATATTAAGAACATAGATAATTTTGAGTTTGTTCTTGCAATTAATTTAATAATAAAAAAACAGAATAAATTTTTAAAAGCATCGTGATCTATTTATAAAAGCATCCCTAGAAATGCTACCAGTGAATTTTAAATAATAAGTTTTTAACCTTTGCCAAACACCATAATTTTCATGAGAAAAAAGCAGCTATCCAACAGCAATCAAACAACAATCTAAACTGGGTCTTACAGTTATGATTGTTGAACTTTAAATTTTGTATTGTTCTAATACTTGATGTTCCAATCAGGTGTAAACTTGATTTGTTCCCTTTTTTCCTTCTCAATTGATTTTACAGAAATAAACTTTTATTTTCTTTTTTGGGGATCAAGATGTTACTCTTTTGCCCACCAAGTATAATTCACTTGGAGAAGTTTGTTTCAATAACAATTTAGCCATGAAACTTGAGGAAATTTCGAGTTCTAGTTACTAGTGAACACGAGCGAAAACGAGCCTCTGTGGAATTTATTGGTTTTGAGGCTGCTTAAATTGGAACAGACGAGGATGGAGGTAGATACACATCTAATTTGTACTGTGACAATCACTTTTGTGCGTATGACGACAAGTATATAGAAGAAGATGATGATGATGATGATAAGCACCGTGGTACTAGACAGTTGAATGAAAGTGAGAAATCTAGATGAGGAAACGGATGGTGAGAGTGACGAGGACGAATACGAGGACAAACCGAGTGGGGTTAGCATGAGGATGAGTCGGTAAGGCACCGAAAGAAACGAAAACTAAAGAGCTTGCTACGGAGTTTTGAGTTTGCTCCATCTACTTCAAAGCAAGGGCCTAGCACACTTGATTGTGGACCAAGCATGAGACTTTTTTTCTTTTAAAAGCTTGGGGTGAAAAGTTTCTTGAAAGGGGGAGAAAGGGCCTTCTAACTGAAGAGTGGCAAGAGGTTGCTGAAGACGTATCTCAGGAATTGAAAATTGAGAGGACGAAAGCACAATGTATGAACAGTCCGGATACGTCGAGAAAAAAAGTACGAAAAGGACCCAATTGGTGTATTTTACGAGAATAGACTTTTGAATGCCCGCTTTTCCACCGAGACAAAGCCTCTCGCGTGGAACGGACTCAGGGGAGTACATATTTATGAACCCTAAAGCGTACTTGAAGCTTGCTAATGGTACCGAAGAGTTGGGAGTTAGTTCTTGCAATTCAGGATCTGGTGGGGTGGTAATGATGACGACAAAGACCTTTGGGCTTCCGTTAGATTTCTTACAGATTCTATATTGATAAATTTTGCTAGATGTATGAGAAGATCGAACAGGAATCAGTTGACGGAGTTGGACAAGATGAGGATGGATTTTCTGCGAGTTATCTAAATTCAACTTTTTATAAAAAGCAGAAATATTTTGTAGTTCCTTTGCAAAGTTCATTTTTACAGTTTAACCACCTGGATAATTATGCGCAATATTCAATCACCAAGTTCGATACTTTGTAAACTATTGTTCCTTGAACTCGGGGGTGTCCTGGCTGTCCATTCTATTGTATTTTTTCTCGACGTAGCTATTTTGATGTTGGTGAGGACGAGGATATACCTATGCTTCCATTTGCGACGGTGCCAGTATGACAAATACAGCTTCTTAAGAGACATTCTTCCAACGGCATCAGTATAACATCCGCAGCTTCTCAAGAAATACATTCATATGAGAAAAAACAATGTAGACATTCGTTTGGCTAAGCAAATACTCTTAGTTTCCACCTTCAAGGCTTTAATGGATAGATGCGCATGTTTGCAAGGGCAACCCTCAAACAGTCCCCCGAATAAGTTGCCCTAAATGTTTTGAATTAAATTTTAGAGAACCTAACAATATATCCAATCACGCAAATGCGGCCATACGGGGTTAACAATAGCGCTTAAACTTAAGGATTCGTGCTCAATGTTCATCCACAATTTTGATTTTAAGTTAAAGCACAATTGACCGACTCCATGCATCGCAACTTAATCACGTGGAATGAGCGTATATTAGTCCAAGAGGAAATGTGGAATCCCAAAATGCATAATTTCATTCGCATAAACATTTGCATGCAATTTGTTCTACAAATGAAAACCACAGTACCAACTTAACGCAACCGAAAATAGCGGGACAAATATAAGACATGTAATAAGAACCAGCAGAACTAAAAGAAGCAATGACCTCAAAGGAGGAAATGAAGTTTCAATGAAACCCCAAAATTGGTACAAGACATGTTTGGAGACTTGCAAGCCCCTTAAAGTAGTATATAGATCATAGAGGAGGAATTGGACACTCAGATTGCTTCTCTTACAAACCCATTTGAAACTAGATTCGGAAGACTAAAATCGAATAAATTATGATGCAACCACCAACCAAATACGTGAGTTGGCTTTACGAGTCAAACAATTAAAGCACACCACGGTCTTAGATGACGCCACAAAAATTTGCCATGTTCAACAGCTAAAAATGCTGAACCAAACCAGTTTTCCAGGATGAATTGAAGTAAAGGAGGTCGACTAATTTATGCAGCACCTGGCGATGAGTCTGTCTTTTCTGTTTCCATTGGCTCTCCACCTGTAGGTGGCACCTCAGATCCAGCATTCTCATTTGCGCCAGGATCGGAATTTTGAGTTCCTTGAGAAGGGGGCGGTGAAGCTGGTTCAGGTGTGGCTGGTTTAGGTTTAGGTTTTGTCATTATCGGCCTACAGAACCTGCAAAAACAATGTTGAAATCATCAGCTGACACTATAATCGGGTGCATGAGAAAGAAGTCTCCTTACTTGCATAGTTCAGTACCATGAAACAGAAGTATGGATAGACTCTTTCTCTTTCTCATAGTAGAGAAATGACCATCTCAAATTCTCAATCATACTACAAAAAAATATGAAAACATGAAAGGGTACAAAGAAAGCATGTTTTTGGGGTGAACCTCTAACTACTTCCATAGGTAAACACTTGCAGCATTAAACTCCATTAATTTCAGCTAACTGCTTTAGGCATAAGGGATTAGGGTTCCCACAATTACTACCAAGTGAACATAAATCTTCACTAAATGATAAATAAGCAAAGATGAGATGGATAGTTAACTTGAAGGGCTTGGAAGAGATATCGAAAAAAGATATATAATACCTATCAAGAGCTTCCGCCTTCTTTCTAATATCAGCTGACAAGAGGACTGGAGTTACATATTTAGGCAGCGGGTCTTGTTGCTGCCTTTTCTCCCTCAACCAAGCTTCTGCTTCGACGCATTCATTGAGGACCTACCATAAAACCAAGATGAAATCAATATAGTGAAGATATGATCAAAAAATTGAACTTACACCTATATACATACGAGATGCAGATAGAGATGTGGAACCTCGTACCTTTTGCTTCTCTGCAATGTCAATGTGATCAAACTTGGGATCACTTAACATTGCAACTTCCCTATAACTGTTGATACAATAAATAAGTTGATCGATCACTGAGCCTCGTTCTGTGTGTTCTTTGTACCGTTCCTCAATGGGATCACCTTGCTGCAAATTTCTAAAATTGTCAGTTGCAAGCAAAAACAAAAAAACGGAAACAAAAAACAACAGCACAACCAACCTTCTTGAGCTCCTCCAGCTTGGCGATGTAGACACCTTTAGTTTCATCTTCACCATCTTCATACAACCAGTCTTCTGTTATCTGGAGCTTAGCAGAAAGCTCTTCCCTCTCTGGCTCAGTGACAAATTCCTGATACTTGTCGTAAAGCTGGAAAATAGGGAACGACAGGTTGAGTTAAAAAATTTCAACGTTGTACAAGATATCTTTTAGCAGAGGTCCAATCTGTACCTTGTTTCTCATATCATAAACATATGCCTCGACAGCATTCTTCTTTTCCTTGGTTTCTTCCATCACTCGGTCCTGCAAAGCCATTTCAAACTCCTTCTCCACCGCCTTCTGCACATCCAAAGGGGCCATTCCTCCGTACACAATCTCAGACACAGGAACATTAGTTTTCTTCACCTTTTTCTTCGGAGCATCAGCCTAGAAAATGACAAACAGAAGTCCAATTAAAAACTTAATCACTCTCAGCATTGGTCTGCAAAAAGCAGACAGATGACAACACTCTAAGTGACAAGTATATGAGTCAGCATATACATATCAGATCATCTTGAAACCTCAGTGACTGACAATAAAATTACAAAGTGTTAAGGTTGTTACTCTCTACACAAACACGGAAAGAGTAACCTGAAAATTTATTTGTGATAATTGACAAAAAACCACGTCTGGTACTAAGCCTAAATTAAAAAGGGAATTTTACACTCAAGCATCATTTTACATACCAAAGAAGTTTGAACCACGGTGTCAGAATTAGAGAAACGTGCATGTCCATAGATAAATTCATAAGGCTCGAGCTTCCATTATTTAGCAGCTAAAAATACGAAAAATACAACATACAAAACACCGAATGCAAGATAGCTAACAATGTTCATTCTAACCTTGGCATCTGTTTCCATTTGGACAGGCTTCTCTCCCGACTCAGGGATGCCATTCTCACCCGCAGAGGCATCTGGTTTAGCATCATCCATATTTACATCAGCCTCAGGGGCAGGTGGAGCTTCATCTGTATCCATCTTACTCTCAGGCTCCTTAACAACTGGAACTTCAACCTCCTCCTCTTCTAACAGCTGATATAAACATCAAAACCATGTTCTCTCGTGATGAAACATTTGAAGAATAAAATACAACTTACTAGAGGAAAAAACTAAAATACAAACTGGTTGTGACACTTACAGTTGCAGAATCCACCGATACAATCCCATGCAAATTTAGGCGAGCCTTTACCTTCAGCTTTGCACGTTCACCCTTTGTTGTTTGGAAAGGACCAATCTGCACAAGATCATGAAAACCAAGTCAAGGATACATAAATTGAAGACAAGGAAACATGGCCTGTATCACAAACCGTTCAGGGATCACTACCGTGTAAGTGCTAATCTTGGCCGGAGCCTGCAATTCGGAGACATCAGCATATTGAACATCAATTGAGAAAGTTCCCGATCTATAAAATGTCAAAGCCTTGATACTAGGAATTGGATTTCCCTTAGGGAAAACAATTGTGCTTTGTTGATTTTCAGAACCTCCATTCTGAGCATCGGTGGCAGCACCTTTCCATGACAAAGCGATAGGAAATGGGAAGCTCTCATTGACCTTGAAAGAAAAACAAGGGGACTCATCAATCATCGGTGTCATAAAAGAACCATGGGATGGGAAAGGACGAGTGTGGCATACAAACGCCACAATAAAAGCAGCTACTACAATAAGGAGAGCAATTTTACCTGGAACTCCCTCACTTTAAATGTGGGGCTCAGAATAGCACACTGCAGAGCACAACCTTTAGCAACACATTCACTAGCATTCATTGTGCGCCTTGGTTCTTTACCAAAGAACTCTATCAATATCCTCATAATAGCAGGCACACGAGAACCCGAACCAACAACCTCCACCGAATGAATGTTCTCAACTGTGAGTCCAGCTTCTAAAAGAGCCTTCTCCAGTGGCCTCCTCACACGTTCTAATATTGGAATGCTGATTTGCTCAAATTCTTCTCTCTTGATGAAACCCCTCACATCCTTCTCTTCCATCAAACATTCTATGTTGAGAGGTGCTTCGGGATTTGCACTGAGGATTTTCTTTAACTTTTCACAAGCAGTGCGAAGCCGGAGGCAGGCCCTGGCATTCTGGTACACATCAATCTTATACTCATCCTTGAACTTAGCAGCAAAGTGCTGGAACAAAGTTTCGTCGAAATCTCTTCCACCTAAAGAACGATCAAATGAATGGGCCAAGATCTTGAGCTGGCCTTTCTTGAAACCGGCAATACAAACCTGCATACTAGCATGCCCAATGTCGACAAAAGCAACATTCAGTTGGTCATTTTCAGGTAAATCTGTTTTGTAAATTCCATATGCCAGTGCAGTGGCAGTAGTTTCATGAAACAATCGAAGAGGATGCAAGCCTGCTATTGTAGCAGCATCCAGAACAGCTCTTCTTTGAAGATCAGTAAAGTAAATAGGTATCCCTATACAGCAATCTACAACTGCAGCCTTCAAGTTCTTCTCCGCTATGATCTTCAAATCTGAGAACACCATTCCCAGTACCTGGGTAGGCGTGAAAGTCCTTGTTTCCCCTAAATATATTGCATGAATCAAAGGGTATCCATCAGGCCCTTCAGTTACAGTAAAAGGTAATGCCTTGAGATCCCGTTGCAATTCTGGATCTGAAAACGGGCGCCCGATCAACCTCTTTATCTGTGAAATTGTATTCTTTGGATTCATCATACTTGATGCAGCCCCAGCGGTTCCAAGGAACCTCTGTTTCTCACCAAAGCATACAATAGCTGGAGTTTCACGCTTCGACTCATCATTGAGTACAACATCTATACCCCTTTGCCTCGCAACAGCAACAACACCACTCTCATTCCCAAAATCAAAACCCACCACACTCATGATTGAAGAGTAGTTCTTTTCAACACACAAATCACTCTACCAAGGAGAAAATATCTCTTTCCTGCAAGGCGAACAAATTTTGTTCATTAAATGCTGATTACTCATACAACACTCATTCAGCACATAGTATACAAAGTTGAAGTTGTACTTTTACATCACTCACTGATAATTCTATACACAGAAAGGTCAAACTTTTCTAGTAAACATATGACCTTACAGCTCAATTATGTCTTAGATTGGTAATGTTGGTAATTTACAAAAATCGTTTGTCAATCAACTTTTAATTGCAAAAGTGAGTGGAATAGAGGATTTGATTTATAAATTTTGAAAGTTGCTTTGGAAACTGTGCAAAGTTTGGCAATGTGAGATTTTATTGCATACTGTCAAAGGTAACCATGTAATGGGAATGCAACAAGTAATTTTAAGATTACTACTTGATAGAAAAAGCATAATCAACTTTTAAAAACACACCCAAGGCTGCTTCCAAAAGCATCTTTAAAGAACTTTTGAAGCTCAGCACGTATTTTAACCTTTACCAAGCTGCACGGGCTACAACTTCCAAGGAGGAAAAAAGAAGAAATTGTCAAAAAGCAATCACAAATGGGCCTTGCTGAACAGGTTGAGATACATACAGTAGACATTTATCCGCTTTCGTGCTCTGTAATATTCCTCTCAAACCATAAATCAACAAAAAATAAGCGAAGGAATTCCTGGAAAGATTTTCCACAATCATTCCACCACATAGCTAGACAATCACTAAAAAATATACCAGAAGCATAATATAATTTGCTTGAGCTCACATTGCCATCATCAGGCAGATCTTCAACAAGATCGATCTAAACAACTACCCGCAAAATCATTTAATCAAAATAGCTAAACCAACTAATCTTACCATTATCAAGACAAATACGTTCACACATTTAATCTCAACAAGATTCCTCCTATGAGCCAAAACAAAGAATAAGTAAACAAACTCCTGCAACTATTTCCACATTCGCTACACTACAAAACTAGAAAATCACACAAAATATCAGAAGCAGAATATAATTTGCTAGAGTTCACAATGTTATCATCAAGTAGATCTGCTACAAAATAAAACTACACAACGACCCCAGTAAGCACTAAGGTACTCACACCATTGCCCCTAAAAGAGCCTTGAGTCCAAATTTTTAGAAATTCAATTCAAGACCAGCGTATCAAACGTTATTCAATCCCTAATTTAATCATCTAATTTTAGGAATTTGCCACAGTGATCCCCTGGAACTAGGGGTAGCGTTCATCCAAAGTTCATCGAAGTTGTCTAAGTATAGAGGTTGGCGTGGGCAATCTAATGCAGCCTCTTATTTTATAAAGATCAAAATTTAGGAGGGCGATTATAGGGACGAACCTATGAATAAGCTACGGGGGATATAGCCACTCGTAATTTTAAAAAATCAACCCAATATCTTAATTTTTAGTGTAATTTTTTTTTTTTTTTTTTTTTTTTTTAATGTAGATTTTAACTCCTAAAACTTTATATAAAACATTAATATCCTAATTTTGGATCCGCCTAGGCGAAAACAGCTAATATGTTCTAACCTAAATTATATAATCGATTGAGTAGACCAATTCAACAGTGAACCTACCAACGGCGAGGATGAATCTAGAGAGAGAAATCGACAGATCTGAAAGCTGTAGAGAGAGAAATACTTAGGAGTTGCATGATCGTACCTTTTGAGATGGCGATGGTAGGCTCTATTGCAATTTGATGATGGTATATGTGTACGTCAAGGGATTCCCCAGAGAGAGAGAGAGAGAGAGAGAGAGAGAGACTAGGGTTTGTATGGGATTTGAGAGAGTTTTTATATTAAGTTTGTGTTTTATTTATTTAACCTAATAGTCCTAGAAGTCTGTAGATATGCCTGTTTCTTCTAGAAAGATCTTTCAACAAATAATTATTACCAAAAAAAAAGTATTGTATGACTTTCAACTTAAATGAAAGAAAAGTAAAGAGGGGCCGCGTGGCAAGGGGCCGATGGGACCATTTATTTATAATTAAATATAAATGCTTGGTTACAAAATTTTAATTTTTATTAATTTTATATTTAAAATTCTATTATATCATCGTATATATCTTTTTGGATCATTTTGCCAATGTTGTTCAGTCTATAATAAATTATATTATTATTTTTATTCATGGAATTAATATTAAAATAAAGGCAAACTATTAAAATAAAAAATTTATAATTTTAAATAAAAATTAAATATTTAAAATTCAATAAAAAGTGACTTTAATTGATTTGTATTATTTATTTTTATATCAATTTTTTCACTAATTAGTTTTTTCGGCACTTATATTTCAATAAAAATAAATTTAATTGAATTGTAACTCTTATGAAAATATTTTTTTAATCTAATAATGATCAATTAATTTACTATTTATATTACTGAAAATAAATTATCATTATTTTGTAAAAGAATTCTTAATTATTCGTATCACTTAAATTTAAATGACTTACTATAATGTCTAAAATTGGTGGTATTATGATGGAATAGAAGATTTAGCATCGAGATAACTATTCAATGTTGGTTCTATTTAATTAATTATCTTTTTAGAAAATTAAAAAAAATTAACGAGAAAAGTGCCAAAAGATCTAGACTTATATCATGCAAGACAAATTATAATTTAGGAAATTTGTTAATTTTTATGTATTTAGTATTTTTTTTAAATTATAATCTATATTTTATTACTTTGTCAGATTATTTACTTAAAGTTATTATATTTCATTTCTTCCACTTAAAATTCATATTTTTGAAATTGCATGCACCAATTTTTTTAAAATTTTGTAAAATATTATTATAATGATTATATATCATGTAATAAAATATATATATATATATATATATATATATATTAATAAATATTAACTAAAATTTAAATATTTTTGTAAAAAAAAAAATAATAGAAAAATGTGTGAATAGTAAATTTTTCTATTAAAACCATAGTTGCCGAATTTGGAAGCGAAAGCAGGAATAGTGTAAGGCCTAACTAATTTTTTTAAGACAATAAACGTGAAACGTTACATTTAATAATGTGACGAGTGTTGAGGAGATGCATGATGGGTTTGGAATTTCAAACGAAGTGAAATAATTATGTGAATAATACTTTATGAACATCAATTTAGTATTTTTGGCATAATTCCTAATCCGTGAGTCCAATTTAGGCCTATAAACTACCGACGGAAAGCTATTTCAATTAATTAAAACTTTTGTGTTTTGACCAGAAGCTAATTCGAAGTGTAGAGTTGAAAATTTGACCGGTGACGTTCGATCTATCCAAGTAATGGTTGAATCGATCGAACTGTTAAAAATTTGACTAGTGAAGTTCGGTTGAGTTAGATCGATCTAAGTATTGGTTCGATCGATTGAACTGTTAAAGTTTAGAATGTTATATTTTCATGTGTGGGATGAGTTAAACGCATTTCTTAATAAATGAATAGAGAGAAGGATGGGCGAAATACTGGGGGTAAATTATCAAAAACATATAGGATTTCACTTCGTTTTCGAATCCAACAGCGGATTCAAGTTCTACTATTCGTTATCTTTAACGTGAGATAAGAGATTCAAAGAGTTTGTACCTATAGTTTAAAACCCTAATCCACCATATAGCAATTAGATGATTTATTAGCGTTTTTATATACAATTAGTGATTGATTTCTCGTAAATTTCTCGTAGGTGATTGCAAATACAGCGAGCCCTCTGGCGAAAATCGTTAGAACTTTCTCTGAGTTTATTTGTAAAGTCGCGCATTCAATCTTAGGTGTAGTTAGAATTTAAAGTATTTATGATTAGAACCATAAGTTTTTGTGTGATTGTATTCATGAGTTGTGATTATGTGCTTTTGTGCCCTAATGCGTGGTAAAAAAAAATGTGTACTATTATGAATAGTGAAAATTGGGAAAATTGAGTGGATTTATATTTAAAAGAAGGAACCATAACGAGAACATTTGAATTGAGCAAATAAATTGAGTTCAACGTTTAGAGGGTGCGAAGAGTGATCCTCTAAACGGGACATTCTTATTGAAGTGAATAAACTGAGTTTTACATTTAGAGGGTGTGAGTACTGACCCTTTAAACTGATAATGTGCGTGTTCAGGGTGTAATGACTTGCCCTCTAAATCTTTACACATAAAGTTATGGGAAAGGCAGAACCCGCAGAGTGTGTGTGTTAAAATATGGTGTTAAAGTGTAAAAGCATGAGAACCAAGTATTGTAAAAGAGAATAATTGTGGTGTTATTAAATAGGTATTTTCATTCATTACTCTTCTCGAATAGATGTTATGAGATATATGTTGTTGTGCTTTAATTGTTTATATTCACAAGCATATATTTTCTTGTTACTTTACTAACCGTCTATTTGGCTTGTTTTGTATCCCAATCAGGGCGCGGGAACAGGTGGGGTTCACATCCAATATTAGAGTTAGTGGAGCTTATTCGAGTATGTGGATACTAGCTATATTTTATATTTGTGTTTCAATACTAATGTTTCATTTATTTAAAAAATTGTAGCTCGTCGAGCCAAGACGGTGCTAGTTACGAGATTTTAGTATTTTCAAATAAATTGGACAATTGTTTTAGCGACATAATATGTTATCTGATGTTGGAAAAAAAAAAGTTTATTAGAGAGTTTTGCCTTTTATTATTGAAAATTATGTTAATTACAATTTATTTATTTCCATTATATGCGATGTTGTGTGAGTAACGTGTTCGAGATATGATGTGAAATTCTGGGGCGTTACAAATAATCAAGAAAATTGGAATTGAAAAATGCGGTCTAAAAATATAGGAAAAATAGAAAAATGGGGAAACGATTATAAATCTTATCGGATACGATTGTAAAATATGTAGGAAACATAGAGAAAATATATGTGGGTTTTGAGTCTAGTATTGAAAAATATTTTTCAAATTTATGAATATCCATTATACGTGAACTTTTATATTTATATTTGATATTTTTTATAAATATATTACTCATAATTTAAAAGAAAATATATTAAAAAAATTATTTTAGCATACAAGTACTAAAAATATTACATTTCACTATATTTTTTATTGATTTTTATTTAATACGAATATGTACTCGTTAAATTTTCTATAAGTTTCCTACTAGTTTCCATAATGTTTCTTAATCGTTGCCTATACATTTTCTATGTGTATCGTTTGAGTTTTCGAGACATTTTTTATGCATTTCCGATACGTTTTTTATGAGTTTTCAAAGTGTTTCTCTTCAAAAAATTTCCGCGTTTCGCCTTAATATCGAAAATCTGTGTTCCAGTAACTATGATTAAACCAATGTTTTATATTTTTAGGTTGGCCTGAGAATAATAAAAAAAAAAAAAGAAGGGCAGCGGTAGCTTTTTTTTCTTCCTGTACTGCTTTGATAATTTTATATCACTTTAGGGTTAATATTTTGAAAAAAATATTAGAGTATTTTGGAGTATTTAAGAGTATTTTAGTAATTGAATAATTGACCGTTATCTTGAGGGTTTTCATTTATTTGGGTATTCTTTGTGACTTTATTTGTGTTTAATCTTATATCTTTTGATATTAATATCCCTACATATACACGGGGTGATTTGAGTTTTATTCTTTTTCTATTAATTAGTGGATTGATTTTGTGGTTGTAAAGCCCGATAGATTTTTTACTCTCGATTTGAAGAGATTTTTTCCAAGCTTAATTTCAATAATTTTTACACGTTATTTTGGTGTGTGGTTGAATATTGTGCTTTTGCGTTGAAGCCATATTTATTATTTACTTTCATTGCAATTTGGGAACAAACACAAGTGAATGATCGTTTATCCCACAAAATACCATTGCCATCCACTCGTTTTTGGGGTGCAGATTCATGGTTGGTTCTTTTCAACAGTGGACTAGAATGTTAAAGCTAACAACGGAAGTTTCAAATTGACCTAGTAAAACCAATATGCAACAAAATTAACAATTATAAATTTGGCATTTTGTGAACGAGCATTACCCATACGCGGTGTTTACTTTTGGTTGTTTATTAGTTTTGATATCGAATTCCACTCCATCATTTGAAATATGTGCTTGGTTGATACAATTGAATTGGTCCCACGAAAATAACAAGCCGAACGAAACAGACATGATCGATATTTTCCTAGTTTTTCCGAAACGGTCTTCTTATTGACCTGCTCTTTTATTAAAGAATTGCATGGAAATTAATTTTCAAAATCATTTAATAACCAAGCATATTCTAGTCCTAGAAAACCTAATAAAGATGCATGCGCCTAATTCCGTATTATGATTATTGTTCAATTTGGAAAAATATATTTCATACAAGGGCATAGTATTTTATTAGGAAAATTTGGAGACTAATTAAATTAGGCTAATTTTGCTCTAACCCCTAGTACCTAAACCCTAATTAACTACACCAAACCTAGTAACATGCAGCGATCATTATTTACTTTGGCATTGGACCATCATCATCCATTGGCTTACAAAATTTATAATATAAAATATAAATATATCTAAAGTATGTGTAATCCATGTAGATGTTAATTGTTAGCGTAATGTTATATCTACTCTTAAAATTTATTAGAATGGGTTTTCCCATATTTTTCTCTCATGTTTGTGGTCTTTGTAATTTTTAGTGTGCAATATAATAAAAGTAACTAACCCTAAACTTCATCTAAATCATTGTTCTAAATACTCATGCCCCATCCCACACTCCACTCCATTCCACCCCAAAACAAAACACAACAAAACAAAACCCAACCCAAAAAAAACTCATCTCTGAAAAGGAGAAATTTGATAAAATGACTCTAATACATGGCGTATTTGCAAGAATAACCATCTTTTAATAGTTTTTGCAAAAATGATCTTGTGAGATTATAAAATATATAAAATACCATTTACCTTTTTTATCTTTTCCCCATATTTTCCCCCCATATTTGCTTGCTCTTTCTCTATCTCTCTCATCTATTTCTCTTATTCTTTTACCCAAATCAATTGGAGAAGATGATGAATAATTGAAAAAAATATTTGTTCTCTCCCTCTTTTTCTTTATGTATACATGTCGGCACTTCTTTCAAACTTTTAACAATTGTATATAATTTATTGATGTTAAATTTGAAAAAAAATATTAGTATTTGAACTCTTTCTAGCAAGAATACGATAAATCTAATAAGTTTGAACTATTATTCATCAATTCTTATTCAATATTAAAGTTGAAGATCAGTGGAAACATAATGAAGAAATCGTAAAGAAATGTGAATAACAGTTCTTCAAGTTATTCAAATTCTTTACGTTATTCAAGTTCTTCAAGTTCTTTACGTTTTTCAAATTCTTCAAGTTATTCACCTTTATCAAGTTGTTCACGTTCTTCAAGTTCTTCGCTATTTTCAATTTTTTTCACATTCTTCAAATTCCTTACTGTTTTCAATTTTCTTTACATTAATACATTGTTTTTAATTTTCTTAACATTTATTCACTTTTGTCAAATGCAG
>MKEJ01001950.1:0-18049 GCA_001753735.1 Embelia ribes
ATTATTAATGAAATGAATAAGACAAATAAATGGGAATAAATTTGACAATATACATTATATTCAAATTTTAAAAAGATAACTTTTAATTTTTCTTAAAACTATTATTTATGTATTTGAGTAACACACGAGTGAAGAACTTAACTCATTGGAGAATTTACATCAGCATTTCTTATTTTATTTTTATATCTAAGTACTTAAAAACCTAATTTTCATACAAAATAGAAATGGATCATTCAAGACCTTCTAAAAAGTTATTTTTATATATCAAAATTATTAATATATAAAAATAATAATTCTGAAAATATATTTTTTTAATATATTGGTGTATTTATTTTATTTTACTGCAAAAAAAGAATTTTTTAATCAAAAAATTATGAATAGTAGCTTTATAAATAGTGAAATTTACTGTAATATTAATGGAATTCTTTCTAAAAGTAGAAATACTAATGTAAAAAATTTATGCCATAAATTTTTTATTTGAGAAATTAAAGGGGATTGAAACCTCTTTTAGAAAGGTTAGTGCCAGAGCATTACTAAGTGTTTCTAAAACCCACTCTCTTCTCATTTAATTTTTCAATTTCTATAAACATTTACATAAATGCTACAATAGATTTTTCAATAGAAAAATTTGCTATTTACACTTTTTTCATTAAAAAATTTATTTTTTCTTCACACAAACTATGAAACACTTGTTAAGAATCGGAAATATATATTTTTTATTTTATTATATGATATGATATATAATTATTATAATATTTTTTTTTATAAATTTATAGAAAAATTAGTATGAATGTTTTTTAAAATATTAACTTGTCATGGGAGAAGTAGATTCTTAGAAGCTAAAAAAAATTAAATGAGGGGTGGAGAACCCAAATTTATTTATTGGTCCACATGTTCCCAAAATTACATATATGATATATCTAATATAATTCGTCACGAATTACCTTGAACCGTTTGTATATTTGGCTACAATTAATGGTGAATTATTTAATTTTTAAAATAAATTAATTTGCCACAAATAATGGTAAATTATATATATATAAAATACGTTTCGCCATTGTGTGTGGCGAATTGACTTAAAAAAATTCAAAAATTATTTAATTGTAATTCGGCATACATATTGGCGAATTGACTTGTAAAAAAAATTCAAAAATTATTTACAATTCACCTTTGTGTGTGGCTAATTGTCTTAAAAAAATTCAAAAAATTATTTTAAATACTAACAATTTGCCTTTATGTGTGGCTAATTGACTTTAAAAAATTTAAAAATTATTTATAATTCGCCTTTGTGTGTGGCGAATTGTCTTAAAAAAAGTTTAAAAATTATTTATTTACAATTCGTCCTTGGCAAATTAATTAATTTTAAATACTTACTATTTACCTTTATTTGTGGCGAATTGGCTTAAAAAAATTCAAAAATTATTTATAATTTGAAATTATAATTTAATTACATTAATAATACGCCAGTGACAACTATTTTAAAATATTTTTACTAATTTACCATTATAAATGACAAAATATTAATAACAAAATAATTAATTTATTATTATTGTTGATAAATTATATTAAATATACCATACATGTAATTTTAAAAACTAATAAAATAATAACATAATATTGGAAACCAATTTATCACCTCGGTGAAAAAAAAAATCTTGGTGGAGAATGCTATCCTCTTTGGCTTTTCTATTTTGGCAATTCACAATTTTTATATTCGTTGGTGTCCGTGCTACTCCGGACCGCCCGGCTCGGTTCCGAACCTGAGGCTCGGAATAGCCCCACATTATTCTCCCGATAATAGCGGCCCATTATCTCAGCATTCCCTCAAATTTCAAACGCGCGCGCCAGAGAGAGAGAGAGAGAGAGAGAGAGAGATCCACCGGAAAGAAAGAAAGAAAGAAAGAAAGAAAGAGAGATGGAATTAGCTGAAATGGCAATGGATGGAACTGAACAAGTGCCTGCTGCTGAGCCTCTCCCTTTTGCTAGAAGGTGAAATCTTTTTCTTGTGTTTCATTTCCCATTTTATATGCACAGATCAATCTTGTGGGGAATGAATAGGATATATATATATATATATATTACTTACAAATCATCATTCTGGTTCAAGGGAGTATCTACCTCTTGACAAATATTCTTTTACTTGAGGGTGGTGTTAGTAATTATCTTGCTTGTTTACTTCGTTTCTAGGTTAATTAATTGCTGGAACACTAAAAAGAATATATATATATATATATACACATGTGCATATGTAAGTGTCAATTTTCTTTTTTTCTTCCTTCTCAAGGTACTAGGTGCCCTTTTATATGATTACTCCTTAGATAAGAAGCCTGATGAGATTTATTTTCTTTTCAATTGCTTTTTTGCCTTCTTCCCCTTAATTTTCAACCAGATCATTGTTACTTGAAATTTTAGTTCAAATGCTTTATCTTACTTCCCATGTCTCTCAGATAAATTAAATAGGCTTTGTGGAAATGGTAGTTGGGGTTGTGGATTTGCGGGTGTCATATGCATGTTCAGAAAAATAATAGACTTTTGAGCTTATTTTCGTTTAGATTGATTTGGTGTGTGTATGGATTCTTCTTTAATTTGTCTTTGCCTTTTCTAGAGTATCTGGAATTATCCACTGTATTTGATGTATTCGAATTGTGATTTGAGGGGGTAGAAGGGATAATGATTGGTTTGTCATTATTATTATTATGAAAGTACACTGTTTTCGCTTTTCTGCTTCCTTAATGGATATGGTCACTCTGCGTCGACAGTTACCAAATTGAAGCACTGGAGAAAGCGGTTAAGCAGAACACAATCGTGTTTCTTGAAACTGGTTCTGGCAAGACATTGATTGCCTTGATGCTTTTGCGCAACTATGCATATCTTCTGCGGAGGCCTTCACCATATATTGCTGTTTTCTTGGTCCCCACTGTTGTGCTGGTTACTCAAGTATGCGAAGCTGTAATCTTAATACTTTTGGCTTCTAACCCCTGCTTTCAGGCTTGGAGTAACTTGTTTTACTAATTTTAGTCTTTTTAACATTTTAACTTAATGGGATTTATGATAAAATTCTGATGAAGTTTGTTATTGTTGGGTTTAAACTAATACTTAGCAAGCGGCAGCTGTGGAGATGCACACTGACTTGAAAGTGGGAAAGTACTGGGGAGAAATGGGAGTGGATTTCTGGGACGCTTCCACGTGGAAGAAACAACTCGAGGAATTTGAGGTGATTGTATTGTTAACGTTATTTGTTCTGTCACTTTTTCGTTTACATATATTCTCCATTGAGTATATCATCACTTCTGAAATGATCCACTGCACATTTTGGGGCTAAAGTTTGGGCTCTAAAATGTATCTCTCTTCTAGTAATGCATTGCATGTGACGATACTAAAACTTGTTGACAGCTCCTCACTTTGTCTTGTATGTGGTGATTGAAACTGTCTGTTAGTTTATGTATTTCGGTACTTCAACTTCGCGAGAGGATGGTCCATGAATTAGCTTACCGGGTCTTTTGACAGCGTTCTTGTACTAACTTGGCATCTCTTGTCTATCTAGGTCTTTGTAATGACACCCGCAATTTTACTTGATGCTTTGAGGCATAGCTTTCTGAGTCTCAACATGATCAAAGTTCTGATATTTGATGAGTGCCATAATGCGAGAGGCAGACATCCATATGCTTTAATTATGACGGTGAGTTGTGTTACGATGTAGTTTGTAGTGGTCTTTTTTCCCCTTCTTCTTCTTCTTCTGCTAGTAAGTCATTTGATTTTTGTTTGACTTCTTGTTTTTTCCTAAGCGGTGAAAGTTATTGGAAAAAATGGTCTGTCAATTAACTTGGGAGCTTTCCTATTAGTGACTTTTATCCCTAGGGTGTGTGTTGGATTTCAAGTTTTTTTCCTTTGTTCTCTTTTTTTTCTTTTTCTTATCGAATGGAATCATTTGAGTTTGGGTTTTCAGATAAGGACTACCAATAACATTAACATCCAGACTGCAATTTTAAGAAACATTGGAATAAGGTTTCACGAGTTTTCCTACTTAAGTTGTGCTTTTTAGATTAGATTAGGACTACTGATAACATTAAAATCCAACCAAAATTTCAAGAAACATTGGAATGGGGTTTCATGAGTTGTCCTGGTTAATTTGAATCCCCGCTTAGGATCTACAAATGATGAGGTTCTTCAGCGTGAGAAAAAGTCGTACACATTAACTTCTGAAAGAACACTTTTCCAAGAACTTGTAGATGAAAAATCAGCAAAACCTAATACGTATTATTTTTGTAGTTTATTTCTATATTTGGGTCTAGGACGTTGGAGCCAATTTAGTTTATGAAATTGATTTCAGTGTGGAACAAGACTGCAATATTGTGGGAACATTAAGGCCCAATAACTTTCTGCAAAGGAAATAAGTTACTTAAAGCTGGAAAGGTGAAAGAAGTCTTAGTTTTGGTTGTTAGCTAATGTTGAGTTTCACCCACAGAAGGTTCCTAGGTACTTTTTTCTTTGTTATTTGGGTGTTTCTCTGATGGATTTTTTATATTCTTATTCATAACAGGAGTTTTATCACCGTCAACTACAAGCCAATAAAACTCAGCTTCCTAGGATATTTGGGATGACTGCTTCTCCAGTAAAAACTAAAGGTAACTTCTAAATTATAGTCAATGACATATCTGCTAAGAAGCAAGGAAAGGCACACCTCCCCTTATTACCAATAAAACACTGTGCTCTTAGAAATATTTGCAAGAGATTTATCCAAGATTTTGTTGCATTCGTAAACATTAAAGTACATGAAGAGATTTCAACATGCTTGGAATTTAATTGTGTTGTGTGCTATATTTCGTTCTTTTTCAGAGGAGGTTGTGGGGGATTTTTCAAAAGTTTCTTCTTGTAAAACCTTTTATATGTGAAGTGGCAACATCTTAATATTTAAGAATTTAAGAAAAAGACAATAGTTTAGTTTGTATGAGTATGGTTCCATTACTGAGCTCCCATCATGTTATGAGCATGATTGCTGCTGAAGTGTTATCTGATAAACAATATCGATCTGTTCAAATGAGAAAAAACTCTGGTGCCAATTGTAATTGATTTTTAGCTCAGAAATGTAGCTTGTTAGAGCATTTGCATCAGATTCCCTACAAGGGGTTATTTCCTATTTTAGGGAACAAAAACTAAGTAATATCATTTTTTTGCTCTGCATCAGATTATTTAGTGGTTACCTAAAATGGGTAATCAAGGGTTTGGTTACCCACATTTGAGGAACAACTATTCAATTCATCAAACATAAAATAATAATTGTGCCACAATCACCGGGCCCATCACCATATATATGTGGCTCACTTTCACCGGGTCCACCACCAAATAATTATCTATTGTATAGGTATGTATAAAATTTTAAAATAAAGAATAGTGTAAGACTTAAAAAATGGAGCAATATTTTAGTAAAGTAGGGAATGTTAAAATAGAGATAGAGTTCACTTTTTCTGTATTTTAGAGAATCTGTTAAGGTAATCTAATGCAAATACTCTTATACCATGTTAAGTGCAACATCTACATGTTATTTATGTGGTTCTGTATTAATTTTACCCGCACGTACCAGAATTCTTGTATCTGCCTCTTAGTATGATTTGTAAATCATGTCTCTGAGATTGCCTACAGTTTCGTGGTTTGAATACCACTTAATCCTCACAGGTCGACCATCCGCTAAAGGTGATAACCTTACTGGTATTTTTATTTATGCTTTTATCATATTTTATCTAGGTTCTGGCTTGGCATTGGCATACTGGAATCAAATTCATGAACTTGAGAATGTTATGCATTCAAAGGTATATATTTCTTGTTTCTCCATGCTTTAGCTTCCTTATAAATTATAATTACGATGCAGTTCAGAACTGTACCCTGTAGTACGTCAATTGTTGGTTTCATCAAGATAACTATATATATTATTAAGTCTTCTGTGCATCACATGTATTCATCTGAGATATGTCTTGAAGTTGACTGGTCATTAGGTGTATTGATAATGTAATTAAGTTAACCAAGGCTAAATTTGATCATTTCGGACATTTCCTTTTCTGTTCAGTTTAATATATTCTTTATCGCTGGCTTTTCATAAATAATGTGGGATCAAATTTTATTTTCATTGTCTCTTCGGTTGTCATCTACAGCTTTAGGTTTTCTTGTCTTTCTAGTAGAAGCTGTTTTTTTTAATAGAAGCTGGTTTCCTGTATCATCTTTTGTTATTTCTGTGTAATATTGGCTTTCTCTTATGAACAACTTTTTGAAGAAATCTTGGTGTGTATTTTAGCTTGTAAGATTGTCTTGAAAGTTTATGATATTGGTGTTTATGACCTGAATAGCTTACTTTTTATCGTCTCCAAAGAATTGATTTGTTCATGTACCATTTAAGTGGGGGCTATCAACTCATGAAAAGATAATTATGCGAGGTAGTCTCTTGGAGAAGAAATGTTTCTCTGAGGATGACCATGATACCTATTCATTTGGTTTTTGTAGGTGTTCACAGTTGTAAATGAATCCGTGCTAGCGCAATATATCCCCTTTTCAAGACTGATATTGAAGGAATACGATAACGTGGACATCCCTCATTCGAAATTTAAAAGCTTGGCTAATGATTTGGAATTGTTGAAGGAAAAGGTATGCAGTCATCTTTATCCCGTATGTTACCTAATCCACATTTTTGCTATCTTCTGATTCAGTCATGATTGGTAGTGTATGTTCACTAAATTGTTTTAGTTGCAACTGTTGCATTGGCATGACTTCTATGAAGACAAGCTTATGATTAGTAGTGTATATTCACTGAATTGTTAGGATTTGAGTATATTCAGCTACTTCATTGTTTTTGAATAGTGATAATTATCGTCTATTTTATCAGCATGAAGTAATTATCAAAACATCGAATCTCAAAGAGTCTGCTGCCGAGTCTGCAAGGAAAAGGTTGTCTAAGCTATCTTCGACATTTCTGTTTTGTTTGACGGAGCTTGGTGTTTGGTTAGCCTACAAGGTAATTAGTTGCTTACCCCTGGTTGCTTGACAATAAAAACACAATAGAGTACGTATAGAATATCAACAAAGTTTTTCCTTTCATCAGGCGGCGGAATCCTTGTCATGCGAAGAAACCGACCTTTTTGCGTGGGGAAAATTGGATGCGTGTGTTGAGACTATTATAAGGGATTACAGTTCAGATGCCTTGAAGGTTTTTTCCAATCACATTCCACATGGTACTTAACTCCACATGGTTATACACTGGCATCCTTTAAATTTCTGCGATGTATCTCTTGCTGTTCTGGGTAACCATATTTCTCGTTTGCTTTTCGATGTAGTGCCTCTGTGGTGTATAGGCGATAACCTAAAGAGCGATGTGGATGATGGGTATCTGTCTTCCAAGGTCATTTGTCTCATTGAGTCTCTTTGTGATTACGGGTCAGTTAATTGTGCATCTCTCTATGCTAGATTTTTTTTTTCAAAACCTCCCTCAGAATTATGCTCTTACTAAGTTTAAAAATATAGAAAATGACTGCACCTCAGTACCTATGCTTGCTAAGATACCTTGTAAGAGTGTTGAAATCACCACTTCATCCAAAAGCTCAAGTTAATAGAGAAAGGGGCCATTTTACGAGCATCTTTAACATCAATCATTAATAACATTACTTAATTATATGATTGGTAAGTAATTTCCGAAGTAAATTAGCTGACACTCTGGAACTTTGGTACGGTGGAATCAATTGGAATGGTTATATCTTTGAAAGTGGAATTTACCCAAGGGCAAGACTTTGTGATGGAGATGGGTATGGCAAGTGTCAAGTTCTAGGGTCGAGGAGTGAACTGGGCTTTTTACCACTTTGAAACTGGGAATGGAAATGTGGATTTAGAATGAGATTAAGTAATAGTGAGACTGCGGAGCCCTACTAAAGCATGAGAATTTACATTGCCAAATGCATTTGTTTCCATCGCAGTGTGCTATAGATCAGTTTTAGATGGAAGTACCTTGTATAATTGATTTAAAATTTTTATGTCTGCAAGATTTATTGTCTACTATTTTAATGCAGTAACGTAGAAGACTTGAGATGTATAGTTTTTGTAGAAAGGGTGGTCACAGCCATTGTCTTGCAAAAATTGTTGAGCGTAATGCTTCCAAAACTGAATGGATGGAAGGCAGCATATACTGCTGGAAATCACAGTGACTTTCAGTCACAAAGCCGAAAAGTCCAAAACAAAATTGTTGAAGAATTTCGCAAGGGCACTGTACGTTTTACTTCTGATTTAGAAAAAGACATTCTTTTATACCCAATTTTTTTATTTTGATGTTAGGAGCAAATTGAAAATTGTTGAATGGGGGAATGCCATGTTTGCAGGTTAACATTATCGTAGCAACATCAATTCTTGAAGAGGGATTGGATGTTCAAAGCTGTAATCTTGTTGTAAGATTTGATCCCTCCGCGACAGTTTGTAGTTTTATTCAATCTCGTGGTCGTGCTAGAATGCAAAACTCAGATTTTCTGTTAATGGTCAGGAGGTATGATCCAGTTTCCTTCTAGATAACAAATATATGGGGCCATTATTAGTTGAATCTATTCATTGATTTGGTCTTGTTGATATTTTATCCTCTGGAAAGCTATGAAAACCATTGTCTTGTAGTTGATCTTTAAGAGCGATTAGTTGTATGGCTGTTAGTTTTTTTCTTTGAGACTATTTTTTGTGTATGACAAAATATTTTTACGGCAATGGTACAATGGTACCGACTTAGTTTTTGTCTGATCTTTGTTGGTATAGTGGGGATGCAGCAACTCTTTCTCAAGTGAAGAACTTCATTGCTAGTGGAGATATCATGAGAGAGCAATCACTACGCAATATGTCTGTACCTTGCTCACCTCTTGACAGTGAATTGTTCAATGAGGTTTTCTATCGCGTTGAAAGCACAGGAGCTGTTGTGACTCTGAGTTCTAGTGTGGCTTTAATACATTTCTATTGCTCGCGACTGCCTTCTGATGGGTTAGTCCATTTTTTAAGTACTTTACACTCTATGCCATAATATATTTTGATTTTATTCTTACTATCGTGGTCCAACTTTGTTGTATTTACTGGCTGCAGGTACTTTAGACCTTCTCCTCGTTTCGAAATTGACAAGGAGTTAAAAATATGCACAATCAACTTTCCGAAAAGTTGTCCCTTACAAACTGTTAAAGTTGAGGGTCATATGAAGACATTGAAACAACTTGCGTGCTTTGAGGCATGTAAACAGCTTCATCGCATTGGTGCGTTAACTGATAACCTTGTGCCAGACATTGTTGTTGAAGAAGCTAATGCACAAGATACCGGTAATCAAGTCTTCCTCTTTTCGTTAACCATGTATAATATTTCCTTTCTTTTTTTTGTATATAATGTTGATTTGTAGGTTATGGAACTTATGCGGAGGAAAAAATGAACTACTTTCCACCTGAATTGGTTAGTTCTGCCAATGATTCTGCAACGGCATACCATTGTTATTTGATCAAGCTAAACAGGAAGTTTGAGTACAACGTACCCGTTCATAATATAATGCTTGCTGTGAAGATCAAGCTTGACTTTTATGAGGACCTCACTTTTGAATTAGAGGCTGAAAGAGGCAAATTGACAGTTCAGATGTCATATGCTGGAGTTATTAATCTTACCACCGAACAGGTATTCTTGTATATTCAACTATTCTTTTCTGTCTTGTTGTGGATAACAATTTGCAGAAAGATGGAACAAAATGAATTGATGGGATGGTTTAATATTGATATCGAAATGATAAATCTTGTACATAAGATAGTTTGGACATGGGAACATTGCATCGGGAAGGGTTAAGTATTTGTTTTGAGCTCATATGTTGAGCTAAGAATGCTAATCTAACTCGTGCAAAACAGTGTTGATGCCCATTCACTTCCCACTAAAAAGCCTATTGGTAAGGAGAACCACAGGCTGGATCAATTATTATTGGATGTGGGATAAACTGTTGCACAGATTTGTGAAGATAATTATGACTTAGTTTCATAAAGTGATGAGAAGATAGATCCAACATTTCCAAGAACCTTTTACTAATTTGATATCTTAACAATGAACTATTGAATTAAAGGCCCACCAAATTTTATGTCGATGAAGAGTGGAATTTTCTTGACAGTGGAGACATGAAACCATATGTTTCATGAAACCATATGTTTAACATGCCAATAAAGAATACTCACTTTGTTGGTTCCTGAAACAATACAATGAATTTGCTAAAGAATAAGACAACCCATGCGTTGTCATTGTTATCAAATGGTGGCATATGGGCCTCATTTGATGAGAGGTTGTGTGTCCTTACCTTTCGGATGAAAATTTTGCTGCCTGTATCTTGAGATCTGGGATTCTTTTGGAAGGATTACTTTCATAATGGCACACTATTGACCAGCATGTGAGATGTGTTTTCAGCTTTACAAACCACTTGGAATTGTGGGACGATGAGTTGTTATTTGCTTTCCCTGTTTGACAACATATTTCTGCAGTTAATTTGTTTTTATTGGTGGACATGAAACAAAGACAGCTGTAAGTTCCAATCAAACCTGCAATAATTTCTATAAAAATGAATTATACTAGGAAACTAAGAATAAAGCAACATAGAGATTTATTTGGTTTGTCAATAAGACCACACCATAGGGGTGGATTCTCAATTACATTTCAGCTCATTGAATATCAAATTCAAGGCCATATTGAATTTAGTAAAGATTAAGAAATAAACGTGTGTAATCTCTTGAATTGTTTGCTTTTTCAATATTTCGTTATCAAAAAATTTCCACTGCATTACACGTGCATAATAAAGAAAAAATTTCCACAGCATTACACATGCGTTATGATGTTTCTTATTTTGCTTCTAGGTACTTCTGTGTCAAAGGTTTCAAGTTACTCTGTTCAGAGTTCTTCTGGATCATAATTTGAAAAAATTGGATGAAGTTTTGAAAGCATTTCCTTCAAGGAACAATCACCCGATGCTTGACTATCTTGTTCTACCATGTACTAGCTCATACAAAAATCCATCAACAATCGACTGGGCAACTATTGGTTCCGTGTTGTTCCCAGGTGAAAGTAAGGGGCCTATGCACACGAATGGTTGCACTCTTAAATCTTCTAGATGTCAAATGCGTGCGGTTCGTGATATAGTATGTATTTGCATGTTGGAAAGTTCTCTGGTGTTGACTCCTCATAATGGTCACTTGTATTCAATTGTTGGTATTTTTCGTGATTTGGATGGAAACTCGCTTTTGAATGCAAGGCATGGTGAAGCCATTACATATAAGCAGTATTATAAATTACGGTGAGTTAAATTTCAGGTTGCTTTCTTCATATTGGGGATATGAAGTATTATTTGGACACCAAGTGATTTGGAGTAGCTAGCTAGATTATTATGCTGTGAATGTTTGAATGTGATACTTAAGTAACCTTCATAACAGGTACGGTATCAATTTGCATTTTGAAAGACAATCCCTCCTTAAGGGGAGGCGAATCTTCCCTGTGCAAAATTATCTTCAAAGGTGTAGGCGTCACAAGGAAAAAGGTAAGATCTGTTGCTTTACTTTCCTGTTATTTGCTCAATTGAATATTCATATGCTGGTATTTACCAATACCTGACCTATCTTGTCATGTCAATACTTTTTGGAGGTCGTACTATTCTCTCTATAATAACCTTAAAATAATATTAGGCTCCTGTTTTCTTAATCATTTCTTTTCGTGTCCTTTAGTTTTCGACAATACAACCTTCTTATACTTTGTATACCCAAGGGTCAAGACTCAAGAATGCTGCATTAATACTGTGTTAAAAGTTCCATGGTTTGGTACTATGATTTGTATTTGTAGTATAATCATCTTGTTCTTCCTTTTTAAAGAGTTCACATGCATACAAATTTGTTCTGTTTTTATATATATATTTTTATTTTTACATTCATTCATGGTCAGTTACTAATTCGTGTTTTCTTTTTTCTCTTCTAGTACCTAGCAATGCGCTCGTGGAATTACCTCCTGAACTTTGCTTTGTGGTCATGTCTCCTCTATCAATTGCAACTTTATATTCTTTCTCCCTTTTCCCATCCATCATGCATCGGATTGAGTCTGTACTTACGGCTGTTAACTTGAGGAAGATGTATCTGGATGATTGCACCCAAACTATTGTTATTCCAAATAACAAGGTATTTTTCCATCTTATCGGCCCACATGAGAGTAGGAGTTAGATTTTTAAATGAACTGAATTACTTGCATTGGAATCGAGAAATTATGTGGGGTCATTATCAATTTAATCCCGTATCCTCTCACTTTTGACATTTTCACGTTTATTTTTTGTTCGTCAAGTACTTGAGCTTCTAGTTTGGCTTGCTTATGTCAACTAACTTGTAATACTTAATCGGAATCTTTCATTTGTCAACTTGTCTGTGATAGCATTTTGAATGCTATATACTTTCTAATGGTGTGATTGAGATCTGTTCTATCATATTGTTGTGATCATCTCTTGTGATGCTTGTTATTGCTGCCTAGAACTCTTCGCAATGGTTTCCTCTAGCATTAATGTGCTATCATTTTGATTTCATGTAGGAAAATATTGAAGGAAAACCAAGTCTGCTGGTGTTTGTAGAATACTATTGTAAAAATCCCCTTTGGATAATATTTATCCTTTGGAGATTGCTAAGAATCACTTAGATGTTAGTCAGTTCAGATGACACCTGAATATAGAGTGTAATTATAATGAAAATAAAATCATACATGATGAAGTAGCTGGTAATGTTGGTAGCTGAAATGAGTATGCTAAGGTTAATGAGAGGTGATATTCATTAATTTTGGAGACGTACACCATGAATGCTTGCTTGTCTGTAAGAATGAAAACATAGTAATTGAAGACAAAACTAATGCTGTTGAAAGTGATTAGGAAATCACCTCACTTTGTGGTATAAAAGAGGATATGGTCCTTGATCGGTCGGAATGGCATAAAAATTCCATGTAGGCCCTACTCCTTTTACTTGGGAAGAGTCTTCGTTGAGTTGATTTCTTATATAATGGTTGAAGGAATAATGATATGGTTTGTGGTTGTCGAGTTTCTTCCTTTCTAGTTGTAATTACTTTCGATTAGTTTCCGTGCTCAATATTTTTTATATTTGACTAATAGTAGAAGTTCATCTTCCTTCAATTTCTTATTGAATTTGCTTTCTGCCTTCATCTTAATGCCTGTTGGGTATCAACCGTTTTCTTAATATATCTAATTGTTATGATTATATAATAGGTCTTGGAAGCAATTACAACGAAAAAATGTCAAGAGGGATTCCATCTGGAATCACTGGAGACCCTGGGAGACTCATTCCTTAAATATGCAGCAGGTCAACATCTATTTAAAACATATCAAAACCAACATGAAGGTCTTCTCAGCATTAAAAAAGATAAAATAGTATCTAATGCTGCACTCTGCAAGCTCGGATGTGACCGCAAACTTCCGGTAATATTTTGCTTTTATAACGTGTAGATCTTTAAAGCCTGCTGCAAAACGCACTCCACTTTTTTTTTTTTCATTATTATTTTTTTTTGCATTAGCTTGGATGTTCATTTCTTGTTTGATATTTCAATTTCCATAATTATTTCAAACTTGGTCTATCATGTGTTTTCATGGGTGGTAGTCTCCCCTTAACTGCATTTATTTACGTTATTCTTCTTTCACATTCAAGCGATGAAGAAGTTATTTGTAATTGCGTGTTCAAAATTTATGACAAGTATCTAGTTGGTGTGATTTTCATGGATGTGTTCAAAGAGATTCTTATCAAGTCATGTTGTCACAACTACATTAAAATATCTATACTCATGTTCATATGTTCGTTTTAAACTTTTACTTCATTTCTATAATTTCAAGGCAGTGTATGTATTTGGTTTTCGCTTTTAAAATTCTTTAGTTTTCTTTGTCTGTTTCTCATTTTGAAACTGTAGGGATTCATTCGTACCGAACCTTTTGATCCCAAAACGTGGATGGTACCAGGCGAGCAAATTATTGGCAATTCACTAGAGGAAGTGCTGCTTACCACAAGAAGGAAAGTTTACAACAGGGGAACAAGGAAGGTGAAAAGCAAGACCGTGGCTGATGTTGCCAAGGCTTTAATTGGTGCATTTCTAAGCACAGGTGGTGAAGCGGCTGCCTTGTCTTTTATGCGTTGGCTCGGCATCAAAATAGATTTCGTCAATACACCATATGAGAGGCACTTTCCGGTTCAACCCGAAAAGCTTCTTAATGTTAAGTATTTAGAGTCCTTGTTAAACTATTCGTTCAATGATGCTTCACTTCTAGTAGAAGCATTGACACATGGATCGTATATGCTACCGGAGATACCGGGATGCTATCAGGTAATATTTTAATTTTGCATTTATATAAAGGAGCATGTTTTATTTTGTATATTCAGTGTATTTTTAACTTCTTTAATCTTTTATTTTTTTTTTTTTGGGTGGGGTTGTTATTTTTCAGCGATTAGAGTTCCTCGGAGATGCGGTACTAGACCATCTGATTACGTTGCATTTATACAACAAATACCCTGGGATGTCACCTGGGCTGCTGACTGATCTTCGGTCAGCTTCTGTAAACAATGATTGTTACGCTCTATCAGCAATCAAAGCTAAATTGCACAAACACGTACTCCATGCCTCACAAGACCTCCATAAGCATATAGTTGCAACTGTTGCCAACTTTGATGAACTATCTGCCGAAACAACTTTTGGATGGGAATCCGAGCTAACTTTCCCCAAGGTTAGTCTGCAATATGTATCACTTCCCGTACTGTTACATCCAGAGAATGGAACTCTTTTTTCAAATAAAAAGTAAAGTAAAAGAAAACCATTTTTCACGTTGATATGCAATTTTTTACTTCGATGAATTTTCTTTTCCCATTACTTTTCTTTGTGTGAAATCCTTGGCTCCGACATCAGTGGCGGACTCTAGATATTTAGGTAGGGGGAACAAGTCCAATTGTCTATGTGGAGAGGTTAGTAAAAATTTTAGGGGGGCCACATAGTGAGGATATCTCAAACTATTCAATTTTTATACAGCCACAAATTTCCGATGTTGGCGAACCATGGCCACCCCCTTCTCCCTACTGGGTTCGCCAATGTTCGACATAGTTGGTAAATTATATTCATTTGTAGATGTTCTTCTCGGTAGCTAGCTTCTATCTATTTGAGTAGTTTTGTGCTAGATCTGTTAGTTCCTTTCCCATATGCAAGCAGGTTTAATTTTTATGCCCGATGAGCATCACTTTTTGGTCAGGTCAGTGTTGATTCGCTCTTCCTGCCCATAGTCCACCCCTAAACTAGGGGTTTGGCTCTTTTTTATTTTACATTTCCATGTATTTTTGGCTTGTAAATAGTAATTGACTTTAATATATTTATATCCGCGCAGGTGTTGGGAGACATTATTGAATCTCTTGCAGGAGCAATTCTTGTCGATTCTGGCTATGACAAGGAGACTGTAATGAACAGCATAAAACCGTTGCTGGAGCCGTTGATCACGCCCGAGATGGTGAAGCTGCATCCTGTGAGAGAGCTAACGGAATATTGTCAGAAACATCACTACATCCTTAAAAAGCCTATGGTTACTTCTGAGAAACGTGTGGCTTCGATTACGGTAGAAGTCGAAGTAGAGGTTGGGGTCTCATACAAGAAGACATGCACGGCCCCAGATAAGAAGGCGGCCAAGAGACTCGCTTGCAAGGCTGTTTTGAAGGCCTTGAAAGAAGGAAACAACTCTGCTGCCGCCTAAGAGGCACGCACACTCCAAAATGGGTGTCGTGTTCGTGTTTGACATGCATCAGACTCGCATTCTCCGTGGATATTTTAAAATATGTGTCCGACTCACCACGCGACAAATCCAAAATATTAAGAAACTATTTAAATTCCGGACACGCAACAGACTCATTTTGGACTCATCGTGGATACACCTGAATCAATTTGTGATTCTTTTCTACCTGGTGATTATTATTTTTTTCTTATACATTTTGTTGGTTTAAACAAATCACGATTCAATAATTGTTTAGTCCTTTGATTTGATGTATGGTATGTTTGTAGATTTTTGGATAATTGGTACTCATTAGTAAAGTGTATTAGATTATGATGCGATGTTAATGCTGAGTTGCTATTTTGTTAAAACTCAAGAATTGATATTATTGTCACTAGTAGTACTTATCCATTACTTATTTTGTTAATTCCTACCAATATATATCTCATAGAAGTGACTATAAATAAAAATAAAAAAAGTTGAATTCTCGCCGCATTCATATCTGGAATCTTTAGTAATTGTTACATCTGTGTCCGAGTTTGTGCTTATTAGGCTGTCTCGTAAGGCATTTGAGATTTATACGCTATTGGGAAATTTAGCATTACATTATTTTTGGTTACTTTTTCGTGTTAAAGAGTACTTTTATTTTGGAAAAATTTAGTATTTTATTTAAATTCAAGATACGTCCGTGTTAGCAAATGTCGGATTTATGTAAAGATAGGTTTTGATTGCCAAGTAAATAATGTCTAGATTCCAGAGTTGGTAAAAGGACAAGGGTCATTTTTCAATTGTCGCAGCATCTTCCTATTAACTTCTAGTTGCACTAATGGAATTCAATTCTTCATTTCTCACTTATGTTGACGCTCATCTCCTTTTCCAATTCAAATTTGAGTCGACTGTCTTGAACATGCCAAAGGTATTGCACTCATCCTAACAATTGTTTCCAAAATTTGTCTTTATTCAGTAGTACGATGGTTCCAATCTGTTTCTTGGTAGAGTCATCAACTTTCGGGTTAGAATGTACATTTCACTATTATCAGATACGAGAAAAGGATAATAAGCTAGCGAATAATGCGGTTTCGGAAACAAGAGCAACGGCTTAGATTTCTTAGCAATAAATATCCAACTCCTGAATCTTTAGTGTTGTGCAAGCAAAAAATGCGGTTTCAGAAAAAAAGGGTTGTTACCCTCTGTTATGTAATAATATTCTTCTCTTTTGTTAACAAAAAAAAAAAAAGAAAAAAAGAAAAAAGAAAAAAAAAAAAGGAAAGGAAAAAATTGATAATGGTTCTACCATGATAACCATAACTTGGTAAATGTGACATCATATGTTGTTTACGTGATGATAGGCCACCAAAATGATCCCAGGCCGGAAATGTTTACAAATTGTGTTTTTTTCAGTTGTACTTTTAAGGGGGGAAAAAACAAAAGAAGAAGAATTTTTTTTTTTTTATTTTTAAATTCATAAGGGATTGTTTGGTCGCTGCTAGCGAATAGCTCAAAATTTCAAAAACTATGAAATAAGCAAGGTTCCCTTAGATCTTCTAAGGTTTTAAATTGGAAAAAAAAAAAATAGTTTAACAATTGAAAAAGCAAATATATTCCAATTTAAGAAATAAAAAAGAAAATATCTAACTATTGACTGTAAAAGTGCGAAGGAGGTAAAAGTTTCCTTATTTTTCACTGTACATAAAATGTCCTTCATGAAGAATAAAATTATATTAACTTTTCACCTATTTAAATACCCAAAAAAATGATAAATAAGTAATTTGTTAAATTAAAAGTCATTAAAACATTAATCACATTACTCCACTAACAAAATATTATAATTTAATACCAAATTTTCCTTTGATGTACAAAATATTTTCCAAATAAAAATGAGTGACCTATATATATGACATATATATGTGGCCTATATATGAGCGTGTATGAGCAAATAAATATTAATCAAGGAGATTAAACGGGCACAAATTCATAAAAAAAGTCATTAGAATTTAGAATTGACATTGTGACAATTATCTTTCAAGTGCAAAATATGCATATTAGACATAATTTTTTTTTAATTTTTAATTTTGATTATATTTTTAAATAGCTTATCATATATCACATCATATACAATAATATAAAAAAAGAGGCTTCATGTCAAATTTGCGCCAAGTGACACTCTAATATGTTGTCATATCTCATCTCTTAATTAACAAATTAAAAAATTAAGTTAATGGAGAGCAATGAAGTTATTATTGCCGTTACAAATTCCCAAAAACTTGAAAT